>CAXKVY010001519.1:0-47410 GCA_964058915.1 Tetropium fuscum
AAAAACCGACAGACAAGTCGCAAAACCCTTCGGATACCTGGGGACCTCCGGAGTATATACCCCCTCCTTGGTAAGGGTGCATTGCCATGGTTGTACCCAGAGCCTTTTATGGATAAATTTTTAATAAAGGACGGAGAAACGATGACGACCAGACAAACGACTACAGACAAGATCAGGGACAAGACTGGGACTCAAGGGGAAGGCGGACCTTCCAAATATGAATGGGAAAAGGAGATCGACCCAACTATGAGACGCACGTCTTTAGCGCGAACACCACCAGGAAACGGGCCAATCAGATGAGCCCGTGCGCATGGCAGATATGCGCCCCGACCAACTCCAGGAGCCGAAAAACAAAATAAGAGGCTTCTGCAACATATAGAGCGTATGGAGAAGGCCCTTGTCATAATGCAGAAGGCCACAGGCAGGCCGAAGAACGTCAGCATGGAGATCAAGGACGGCCTGAACAATATCGAGGCGTCGCTGGACTCCGTACGGGACGGATGCAGGATCTCAGCTGAGATTAGTGTCTTACTTCTAGACCATGTGAGGAGGAAGCCTGCGAATCACACAGCCGTGCAAACGCTGCTATCAGCCTCAGTGCAGGCGGCTGGCCCGCTACAGAGACAGAAGCTAACCCCAAGGCCAGCTAAAAAGAGGGAAAGGGAGGATGCGTTATGCCCTGATAATGGCAGCCCAAATGCGACGCACTTAAAGAAGAAAAAACAGGGGAACGAGGACGGAGAGTGGATCACGGTTGGGCGATCCCAAAAAAACGTACGGGAAAACCAGTAGAAGGAACCGCCTCAGGAAAAGCCAGGCGCCAACCCAGAAAGGGACAGCTGGCGCCCAAAGTGCGAGGCAATGCTATCCTCATTAAACCTGGGGATGGGAAAACCTATGCGGCGAACGCAGGACGGCGGCGTCCTCGTGAGACTGGGTAACGGCACTAAGGATGGCGCATCCTTCCGCAGTGCAATCCAGCATGCTCTGGGACAAAGACGCTCTGAGGCCGATCACAGGCGAATTAGTTGTCGCCGGAGACTTCAATGCTAGAGCACTGGAGTGGGGCATGCCACACACAAACGCAAGGGGCCAATTGCTGCTGGAAATGACGGCCAGACTCGACCTGGAAGTTCTCAACAGAGGCAAAACACCGACCTACAGGCGACCGGGGTTCGGAAACTCCATCCCGGACGTCATATTGGCATCGACTGCAGTTGCACCTCGGGTGGAAGGGTGGCTGGTGATCGAAGACTACACTGGAAGCGATCACCAATACATAAGCTTCGGAATCAGAGGAACCAGGGAAACTGCGAGATATAACGCCCAAAGACCACACCGTTGAAATTTAGCCAGGCTGGACAAGACGAGACTGGTGGAGTTTCTACGAAACGCTTCGGATCCCACCTCAGAGCTCGACAGGAGACTAAACGGAAGGCATAGGGTGGAAGCCCTAGTGGATTCCACCATGCGCCTTATCAAGAAAGCCTATGACATATAAAGCTGCCAGCTAAAAGGCAGCGAGGCCACAGAAATCCGGTGTACTTGTGGACGGAAGAAATAGCCGGACTGAGAAGGACATGTCTGAGACTCAGAAGGGCACAACGAGAGCGCAACGCGGCGGAAGTTGGGGCCCGGGCAAATGAATACAGAACGGCAAGGCGGCGGAAGTTGGGGCCCGGGCAAATGAATACAGAACGACAAGGAAAAATCTTCGCAATGTAATCAAGAACAGCAAACGACTGTGCTGGAGGAAATTGTGTGAGGAGTTGGACATGGACCCATGGGGACTAGGCTAAAAGATCGTGATCAAGAAACTGAAGTCTCTAGGATCGATCGGGGCCTTGCCTGCAGAAACCGTAGACCGCATACTCGCTGAACTCTTCCCAAGGCACCCTCTAAGGGATGAGGAAAATTGGGAAGAAGAAATCGACGGAGTTCGTATTTTCAGCATGGAAGAGCTGATGACGGCCGTCGCCGCCCTAAAAAGCGGAAAGGCCCCTGGACCGGACCGCGTGCCGGCAGAGATTCTTAAGATCGTAGCACATACGACACCGAACCTACTGTTGGAAATGATGAATGCTTGCATCCAAGAAGGAGTATTTAGCGCTCGCTGGAAGCAAGCAAGACTAGTACTCATAAGTAAAGGAAAAGGGGACCCGAATTCACCGTCGTCGTTCAGACCCCTGAGTCTGCTTGATACTGGCGGCAAGACGCTGGAATTGCTGCTGAGGCCTCACCTACTGGATGCCATTCGAACGGCGGGAGACTTCTCCGATAGGCAGTACGGCTTTAGGCAGCGCCGTTCCACCATCGGTGCCATACGAGAGGTAGTGGAGACGGTGCGCGAGACCTAGACGGCGAGCCACCAGGCTCGTCCGATAGTGGTGCTTGCCACCCTGGACGTCAAAAACGCTTTCAATTCGGCGAGATGGATAGACATCCTTGAGGCGCTACGAGATACGTTCCGCATTCCGCCTTATATCCTCCGCATATTCAAGGACTATCTCAGAGACCGTACAATAAAGTACAAAACGACCGGAGGGATGAAGACCAGAGAAATCACGGCTGGAGTGACACAAGGCTCAATACTGGGACCGCACGGAAGAGAATCTCCAATATCGTACCAATGATAATTGGTACCGAACAGGTCCAGACGAAGATGTCGGCGAAGTATCTGGGAGTGATCTTGGATACGAAGCTCACCTATTGGCCGCACATACAGAGCTCGGCCGACCGAGCCGTCACGAAGACCGCCGCACTGAGCGGACTCATGTCGAACGTGGGTGGCCCGCGGCCAAGCCAGCGCAGGCTCTTGATGGCGATGACGCATTCGATCTTGCTCTATGGGGCGGAGATCTGGGCCGACGCTATGAGAGTAAAGAAATACAGAAAACGCATGAGCACAGCAATGCGAAGCCGCAATTCTGGTGATTGCGGGCGTACTACCCATCGACCTGCTTGCTATTGAGCGCAAGCGAATCTTTGACGCTAGCGTGGAAATGGGCAGAGAACGGGCAGTAGAAGATGAGAGAGTCCGGACCCTGTCGAAATGGCACGAAAGAGGGATGAACGACCCAAGAGGTAGGTGGACACACCTGCTTATCAGAAGTTTCGGCCCTTGGATGGATAGGAAATCGGGGGAGGTGGATTTCTACTTCACCCAGTTCCTGAGTGGGCAGGGATACTTCCGACACTATTTGTGGAAAATGGGCAAGGTCAGGACGCCGGAGTGTAAATACTGCGGACATGAAAGGGATGACGCAGAGCAAACGTTTTTCGCATGCAGTCGATGGATCAACGAAAGGAGACGTGTGGAAGCAGAAATCGGTCAAATCACTCCACAGAACATCGTGGAGCTGATACTTGAAAACGAGAACAGGTGGAACATAGTGCAGGGGCTGCTAGGAACAAAGAGAGATGATGGCTGCTTAACAGCCTGAAGAAAAAGCGAAAGGACGGTAGAGCTCGCAAGAGCAAGAAACAAGACCCAGGCTGAAGTAATGCGAAAGCGGTTCCGGTCTGGTGTTCTGCGAAGGAAAGGGAGGTGGTTTTTTAGTGCGGTCGCTGGCTCCCCGTCGGACTCACTTACCCGTAAGTGAAGCCGATGCGGATCCGGCAGTCCCACACTATCGAGCAGTGCGGACCCTATTTAATGTCTTTTTGAAGATTTTTCCACCGACCCTCGACAAAAAAAAATTTTGAAATCTTTGGTATGTTGAAATCTTTGGTAGAACAGATAGGTATATGCCGGTCTGATACAAATAATTTAGTTAATGTTTACATAAAATTAAAGAATGAAAAAAACAATGTAACAGGTATATCTAGGTAATATATTATATTACAATAGAAAATATAAATATAGGGTTAAAAATTGTGTTTACTACACTCCAATTAGTTAACAATAAATGCTTATTATTTACAATTAAAATTTTTTTCGTCATCACACAAATATTAAACATGTTTCTTGATAATTAGGTTCCCATGTGCTTATAAAGTAGGCATTGAAATAAAAACAAATATTAAAAATAGGTAGGTACCTATAATAGTTACGTTATACATATATTATGAAATAAATATCTAAATTGATCGATTTAGTAAATTCATTTCAAAAGGTAGTATTGATATTATAAATATATTTTTGCGTCTAGTAATTATTATTAATTGGGTAATATCATTCGAGTAGGAAAATGTGATATGAAATACGTTATCAAAACACAATTAGTATTAGCACTTATTAGCAGTAGGTAGGTACCTATATTTTCTACACAAACTAACTCTAGTACCCCCTTGATTTACTTATATATTTTAATATATAAGTAGGAATATATTTAAAATTGTATTGAATTGGTTTCTAGTATTACCCTGTTTGTTTGTTTGTAAAGTGGTAGCATATAAATTTTTGTTAATACAATTACACTAACAATAAAATAAAGATAATACATTCAGTGAGCCTAGATTATAAACGTTGAAAACATCAGTACTCGACAGTCAGTAGTAGGTATTTCCTTTGTGCCAGCTATAATCAATTCCATTTTTTAAATGTAGAATTAAAATGTTTCACACAATTATTTCACTGCAGTAAAATTTACACCATATTAACCTTAATAGGTAGTGAAAATTTTATATCATTGATTGAAATTATATAAAACAATGTTATATAATATAAAAATATAAGGAAATAATAACAATTACCAACATAACAAGAAACATTATTGCTACGTATTTGGAGAAGAATAATTATTTTGTACGTTTTTTGTATGGTTCTCAGAGTCATTTGTTTGAGAATTACTGTTATTATAAGGATGGTTAGAATTACACAGCACTGTATATACATTGTCCATTTTACTTAGTTTTTCAAAGAAGGGAATTAAATCTAGCAGTTCTGAGTCACTCATATCATCAAACCACGAAGCTACTGGAACCTGAAACAAATAAGAAAATCATTATCTACTACCAAAAAATGTACAACTAGGTACTGTAACTAATTATTTAAATGTAATTGACAGTCTTCTTTATTTGTTTGAAATTGACATATAATCCTGTAAGATACCCTTAATTATTAATATAAATAATATCCTGTAACATCTTGTAAAACACCCTTATAATTATTATTGATCAATGCTTATGTTTAGTTCTACACAGCATTCCCTTAAATTATGAACTCAAAGTATGCATCACTGTTAAAATCCACTTCAATGCTTGTTATTTTAACCTTATAACCCGGACCAAGATTATATTTTGATGTGGTGTCTAATGCAGGCGGACCGAAGCTAAAGCCACTTATGCTGAAATAGCTTTATTCATTATGAAAGCTCGAAAGCTTTGTGTAATTGAACTGCAGTAATTACGAGGTGACTTTGTCTCACACAATAGCCAATTCTACATAATTAATTCTATCCATTTGGTAAAAGCACAAGGAAACACGTTGATTCAAGAACACGGTTTATTACCCATACATTCTTTTAGTAACAAAGGAGATACTATATCATTACAGGAATAGTTGCGAGCGCAACGTTGGCTAGTGACACGCTGTCCCTCACCCTCATAACCCTCTTGTCTTCCCCTTACCCCGGTCAGCCGTACGTATACATATTATAGACAAGGCAATATATAACCATGCATAAACAAACTTCAAGTCCTTTTCAATGAATATTTACCGACAGCTTGGACTTTCAAAAAGTCTGTGCATGCTCATTATGTGATGTTTGTGATATGTGATTTTTTCAAAAATCATCCTCCTGTCCGGTTGCCCTAAGGGTTGGTGGGGGGGTTGTTGGGGTAGGGTGGGGGGTTTAAATGGACAATGAGCATGCACAGACTTTTTAAAAGTCCAAGCAGTCGGTAAATATTCATTGAAAAGGACTTTCAACAATTTTGTGCAGCGTATGGCATTATTGTAAGTTTAATGAGATTTGGGGGGTGGCTTAATAGGGGTTAATTTAATAAAAATCGCATGACATTGATACACACTATTATTGTACTTAGGACAGTATACATTTCGAACGCCATCCGATTTCAACAATGTTTAGTGTATTTTTTTAAATTATTGTTGAAACAATCGAAAAAATGGTTGTTCGGCGACTTTGAGGGGTTGTTTCTCCGAAACTACCCATCAGGATCAGATGGCAATTTCTTCCCAATGTTTGGTGGTGTCAATAAGTATGCTCACCAATTTTGAAGCGGATGCCTTATAACTTTTTTTCTTGTTATTTTTTATTCGCCATTTTTATTTTATTTTTTTTATTTTAGTCCAAAAACGGCCCGTGTGTTTCGGCTGGCAAAAATTTTTTTTTATATAATTAGGGTATTATCTTAAATGCTACCGCACTTTTAGCCGGTTGCTTCATCAAAAATTTTTCGAGTTTGCCCCACCCCCAATCGCCGCCCCTGCCCATTTGGGGTCAATTTGGCCGCTACGAGGGGGCTCTGTACTACTCAAACAAAGGCCCAGATTTCCAGATTACCACTCGCCATCCGGTTGCCTGTCCAATATCGGCTTGACGTGCCATTTCTTTGAATATTTGACCTTATATAGTAGTACGTCGCGAGTTTACCCTTCGTACTGCTGCTAGTTATACAGAGTGGGTACTTCGTGAGTTGACCCATAGTACCTTAGTGCAGGCCTAATATAATAATACACTGTTTAGATTCTCTCAGCTAACTAGCTTGTCCATCTGGAGAGGTATTTCGCAAGTTGACACTTAATACGGATGACCCAGGAGTGTATTACCTAAGTAGTTACCAATGTTACCATAAACATACGTATTTAAGCTGAAAGTGACAGTTTCACTATTTTGAATATTAGGCTTTTGACAATAACCCCTCTAGGTGTTTTTGCTTTTGATAACGCCAAATGCCTGTAATGCAATTTAATCTATTTATATAATTTTCTTGGCGAATTGGTTATTCAGCTATTGTTTTTTTTTCATTTTCAGATGTGTGTGTCATCTCTACCAAACGCCTGACAATTGCCCGCAAATATATTTTTATTATGTGTAAGTTAGTTTAATTACTTCTTCAATTTTCTGAAGATGTTTTGTTATTAATATTAAAATAAATATTATTCAATATTGACACTCCAGTCATTACTCCAGCCTCACAAACAATCCTGTGTCTACGACCGTATCCGTATACTAATAACCCAATATTATATTTCCTAACTGCTATCCATAATAGCAAGTAGGTATGGGGTCGGTTGAGCCTGGGAAAATTTTGCATCGCACGGGGTATAAGCGTTATTACCTAAATAATCACTGTCGCTAAAGCCGCCGGGCGGGGCGAGCGCCTGGGAAAAACCGGAAATAACCGACTCAGCGAAGAGTAATATCATATAGAATAAATCATATAGAATGTTACACATATTATACTTCACACTCCGTCAGTGACGGAGTGTGAAGTATAATATGTCAGCCTAGATAATATGTTGTCTAGGCTGACAGAGTGCTCGTATAATTACGATTGAACGTCCTTACAGGTAAGTCATTTAATGTTCAATTATAATTTCATTAGTTCATGTTCATATTTCGTTTGGGTAATCATTGATATAGTATAAATAAATTTACAGACTAATTTTTTCACATTGCTTGGCGATATGTTTGTAGTGAAGTATATACCTATTTGTTATATTGTGGCACGATTTTGATTTGTTTCTGTTCTGAGGATCGGACATTTTAGAACAACATATATATTAAATTTTTTTATTACCAAATTTTATATAGTCTCACAATTAAAATTAAATTTTTCATTATTGTTTAATTGTTTAAATATTTACTAGTTGATCATTTAGGTACGTCAAATGTAAAATTAGGGGTAATTAAAACTGTAAATGAATGGGGAAGGACCAGTCACTATAACCCGACAAAGCGGTAGTAGGTAAATTATAAAAGGTAAATACCTGCTTTCTTCTGCAGTACAGTTAGCTGGGTGGGCTTCTTCTTACTTCTCTACAGGTAGCGGCAGTGGAAAACACAGATGAGGAAAAGAAAATGGAAAGTGGTTTGCACCTTATAACGATAGCGGTTTTAACAACGAATTAAAATTGCATATGTATATCGTACTACAGTCTCTCTAATAAGTATGTGTAGTTGACTGTCTGCGTATAGGAAAAGCCGCAGTTGCCACATGTAATTCTCAAATTTCCCAATATTCAATTAAAATTCCACAATACTATGTAAAAGTTGTATATATATTATTTATGAATGTCATAAAAGAATTATTGTGCATACAATAATTATAATATATTATTGTATTGGCCAAGATGTTAGCCATTTTTACATTTATTTTCGTCTAGTGTTTTCGTTTAATATACAAACTAGAGCAAATAAATTGTGTGGCATTTTACAAAGAAAACCCGTACCAATTACTACAGAAGCGGTAAATCACATCACTATGCCGTACAAAAGGATATTTAGTGTAAAATTTTATACCGCACAATTTCTTGTGGATAGAACTAGGGTCTGCATTCCGCGGCTTACCGTATCGGTCTCTATCCCTCTTCAACTCATATAAATCCCATTTCTCTTCTCGCTCACTTAGAAGACACCGGCCTGAACAAGGCGGCGATTTATGGCTTTACTATTTAGTGGCGCAACATCATGCGCAACCAAGGTGAAGTGACTTCAAAAAATGTCTTATTATGCCATATATGTGCAAAATTTTAAGCCAAAAATTAATTTTGTTTTGAATGTATTTAAAATATACTGAAAAAATTTTACATGCTGCGTGTACAACTTAGTGCTCAATTTAGTCACAGACAATTTAAAATAAAAGAAAGAAATTAGGTTAATGGCGCGCTACTGAGCACCGCATTCCATTAGTTTGCATATTAAACGAAAGCACTATACTTTAATTATGCCAATTCCGTAAACATTTATTTTGATAGTTAAAAGCGGCAAAGCCGCTCTATTGTAGACCGGAGCCAGGATATGCCAGCAGTATATCTCTTTCATGTCATCCCATTCTAGATTGTTCTCAATTATTCCATCCCATTCTAGATTGTATATGTCAACATGTTCTTATACTGCAACTATTCTAAATTGGACCGGGGGGTGTATCTTAGTTATTTGGAGTCCTAGAGGATTGAGACATCGCCTTTGGGGGTTGTAAGTCCAAAATTGTCAAAATTAAGTTAAATACGTTGTTCTTAACTTTATATGTTCTCTCTTTTGCTCTTTGTCGTTTTACGGTATTTTTACAAAGAAATAAAATAGCCTGTTTTAAATCAAATTAAGTCCGAAGCCGGAAGTTGGTCCTGAGCCGGTCCAGTTGGGCTCTAGACATTAGTTTAGTTTCTGAATCAGGTGTAAATTTTCTGATTTCTCATGTTGAGCACTTTCCAGTTAGGCATCTCGCCTAACACCAGGAATTTTATTTATTTTATAAAATCAAATTCAATGATAATTTTGCACCTCACGACTTAAATAGAAATACCCAAAAAAATTACCTGAAACTTTGCGCCTCAAATAAGATACTTTGACAAAAATTTCAACCAAAAAAAATGGTCATTTACAAAAAACTGTTAACATGGATACCCCAACGGTTTAATTCATTTTACAAAAATCTCCCGCACGATGAAGGTCAAGTCGTAGATGTCGACTAAATAAATCATGGACTTCAGTTTTTAAATAATAAATGTTGTGCTTACTAGTTGCAAGCGAAAAGAAAAATAAGTTAGTCGATATGAACTTCTTTAGTTCTGTTAATTAGTTTTAAATTGCAACTGACATTACCTACTGTTCTACAATTTTCTTGTGATATGTTTTGTTATTTTTTTTAGTCTGACAATAATATTATACTCAAGATTATACTATTATCTGTACTTTTGTTTTTAGTTGTTTTGTTTTATTTATTCTAACCCAAATATGGACTTAACATAGGTCCAAAAAAACAAATCCTGCAAAAAAAATTTTGCAACAACTAGATATCTTGTACGAGCAGCCAAACTTATTTATTTAAAGTGGCCAAAAATACATAACTCCCAAAATGTACATTCTATAACTAGACATCTTGAGATATCTAGTTGTAGCACTGGCATAATTGAGTTACCCGCCGGCACCTTCTTGGTCTCTATGATATATCTAGTTGTGTGCTTGAAGGAACAGCATTTCTGTGCTGCTAAATTGTTTTTACGGTGTTTTTACACAGTCGTAATGCAAAAATGACGTCAAGAGGAAAGAAAATTTTGGAAATTCTACGTAGGCAATCCGAAAATGTTGCAGGTATGTCAAAATATATTTAAATACAATTTAAACCAAATTTAATTTCTAAAGTGAGGTAATGTAATTATTTTATGTATTTTGAGGAAAAAAGATTCCCTTTAATCCCCGATCTCAGGGACTAAAATACCATTTTCAATCCCTAGGAATTAGAGGAATTTTGTTAATCGCTAGGGATTAAAAGTTCCTCTTTAGTCCTTCAAATCAAGTATTAAATACCAATGTTTTTTCTCTTTGGATGGTTTTTGATTTTTTTTCTTTATTTATTTTCCCAAAGTGCATAACAGAGCGTATACACGTATTTTAATACTATCTTTAACTAAGCCCCAGAACACGTATTAGGGGAAAGAATTTAACCTTTTTTCATTATAGATGCTGTTTCTTCCCTAGAAATGCCAAAATCAGGAAAATATATGGAAATTGATGTTCCAGGTAAGATTTTTTTTAAATGAACAGTAACACGGAAAAAAATCAAAAACATGGACAACCAAGGAGAATTACAAACGGCAATACTAGATTCTTTTTTTTGCCGACCAATCAAGAAAAAACAAGCGTGTAAGACTATATTTATAAATACTTTGGGTATTTTGGAAAGAAAACATTAGTGTATCTGATCAAAGAGGCAAAGGTGCGAAGAAAGCCACACCTCCTGAGACTTTACATGGTGTAAGAAACCATACTGAAAGGTTTCCCGTCATTCGCATTATTGTCGCAAAAGAACTCATAGGAAGTATTTAGCTTCCGATCTTAATATTACTCTAATGGGCACAATATATAAAGAGGATTGTACAGAAAAAAATTTACCGTTCGTAAGTTCGTCAATGTACCAATGTCAATGTTTTTACTGTCCAAAAAAGGACCAGTGCCGCACATGTATGAGTTACAATATACCCGGAAACATTAAAACGAAATTAAAAAGAAATTATAGAAGCTAATCATCAAGCACACCTTGCTGCCAAAGATAAGGCCCGGGAAGAAAATGGGTCCGACAAGAAATTAGCTGAAACCTCGAACAAAAATATTTTATGTTGCAATTTTGATATCCAACAAGTTCTCATGATTCCTAGTGACTCGTCGAATAATGCCTTATTTTATAAACAACGTTTGAAATTATTAACTTTTACTATTTACAATATTGTTTCTAAACAAGGGGACTGCTACATGGGGAGTGAAGTTGAAGGTAAACGTGGGAGGTGTGAAATAGCTAGTTGCCTTTGTAGCTGTTTCAAATCATTACGTAAAAATATTATTCATTATTATAGTGATAGATGTGGAGGACAGAATCTCAACAAATATGTAGCAGCTATGTGTTTAACTGCGGTTCAGGAAATTCCACACTTGCAAACTATCGAACAAAAATTTCTTGTCGTTGGTCATAGTGAGATGGAATGCGATTCCATGATTCTGACGGACCTAAAAAGAGTTGGGAAAGCAAACTGGCCTGCAGATTGGAAAACTATGGCACGCTCTGCAAGAAGACGAGGTGATAAACCCGATTTGGTTCACGATGTTAGAGATAATGAAATTCTTGACTGGAAAACTTATGTAGGCCGAAAATTAATATTTAGAACAGAAGATGAAAGCCGTAAGCTGGTTAGCTGGCAGAAAATGTGCTGGTTAAAATTTTCAAAATCGACGCCATTTATTTGTTATCTCGGGGTTTTTGAAGTCCCCAATTACGATTTTGGGGTTAAATTGTTCGGGTCAAATCTTGCAATTGAATTTTAAAGGTACGCCTTGGTTGGCTTCATACTATGACTTGTGTAATTTGGCGAGATGGGCGTCAATAGCATTGGTTTGCAACCTGTCTAGGAGAGGGGAAGTGTCGCCCATACGGCCATCGGCTGTTTAGGCTCACAACTCTTCGCTGCTGGTCAAGCGTGTTTCGTGGCCTTAAGTAGAGTCAAATCATTGGAAGGTCTATACTGAATAACTAGACTACTAAATAACAGGCACACGACCATGCAACGATGAATTAAATGAAATGAACAGACTTAGAAACATGTCCAGCGATAACTGAAAATAAAAAAATAATGAATATTAAAAGAATTACAGATCTTGCATCTTTCGCAAGTATCTTAAGCGTATTGAAAATACCAGTTGCAACTATAATGCTCTTGGAGTCCGATTTTAATTACTTGTGGCTAGGATCATAAGTATTTTCAGCATTTGCATTAGGTACCACTAGCGATTAGTGATAAAATAAAAAATTTAAACTTATCAAATGTAACAATTTTGAGATATATTGTGAATATTCAACAGATATGCTTTTGTCCCGCCATCGTGCGTCATTGAATTTTACGATTGCCACATGAAATGTAGCGTGAAATAGATGAATGAAGATAAATAATATTTTAATTTTTCTTCTTCTTGATATTGCAGTTCTATATATTCCGACTTTGCGAGATGTTTTTTTGCAGACTTTTATGCAGATGGTTCGAGGAAATATTAGTAATCGTTGCAAGTAATTTGAAAGTAAATAGTGAAGAATTATACAAAAACTAATTTGTTGGTCCTCGCCTAAAATCTGCAACACGTCCTTCAAAGCCACCTCATTATTAATTATTAAATCATTATTATCAGCTATTTTATATGATTTGTCGACTGGCCTATTAACCTAGTTCGCTCCGACTCCGATCTCCAGCAATGCGTATGGGTACGAGGCCGTCGGTCTTGATATATTCTGTCGCGTGTCGATACATTTTTCGTGAGACGGGTCCCATTATACATGCGCCCAGTAATAGTTTCAATATTAAAACATCTTTTAAAGCAGGGTTTTATTTAAATACTCTAAAAAGAAGAAAATGAACTTTAAATTGAATTAAACCCATTAATTTATTACATTTCATTACACAATTTATATGATACAAAAGCTTGTCCCGAGAATTTCTACACAAGTAAACAATAATATACAATATGTAACTTGATATTGGCATAAGTAATTCTAAGAAAAAAATAATGTTTTTCATAAAATAGGTAAATATAGCGACATGTGCGACGTAATAACTTGATGGGTTTAATTTAATTTAAAGTTTATTTTCTTCTTTTTAGAGCATTTAAATAAAAGCTTGTTTTTTAAAAAAATTATTGTTATTAATTTATTCGTAAATTAGTGAGCAAAAAATAAATAATTAATATAATACAAGTATACGCAGCTAACTATCCTGGTCGAAGGCATTTTACTAGAAAATAATTTCTCGTTAGGCTAGATGACTGCGTCAAACTGGACAAGTGCATCCAGTTCCAGCACCCAGAAGTCATAGGTATGTTAGAAATAAATAATGCTATTATGTTAGAAAAATTATGTTAGAAATAAACAATGTTATTAACGTTATTGCCTATCTATGTCCACGTTAGTTCTCATTTGAGTACAAGAATAATAGCCTTTGACATAGGCACAACTAAAACATCAGTGCATAGAATTTTAATAAATCATAGCCTACATCAACTACATCGGAAACAGATTATGAAAATAGATTAAATTATTTGGCTAAGAGCCATTATCGATAGAAAGTAGTTGTTCCCATAGGCACTTTGTGGTTAAAATGTTTTATAAATAATGCAGCCTTGTAGTGCATATTTTTTGCATTAAGAATTCAGTTGTCGTAAAAAATCGTTTTATTAGTAAGGGCAGAAATGAGCACTTTGTAGAAAACTATATCACCCTGTAGAGAAATTCGTCATGTAGCTGTCCGCAAATATGGTTATCTTCATCAATGTACCAGCCGTGCGCAGAGATCCCCTACTTCCAATTTTCAAAACACTATCGCCTGTTCCGAAAGACATTGCCACATTAATTAAGTACGTGCAAGTGTAAAAAGGTACGTACGAGGGACGACATTTTGAAAGATATTTGCATCGTCTGCTTAAGTTTTCAGACTGTCTGCAAGCTTTGCTCCTGCAAGAAGAATAAGCTCCCATGCATATATTCTTGTTCATGTATGTTACAAAATAAATTATAAAAATTAGCAACAAAAACGGAAACCTTCATTTAATGTAATCTCTTCGATTTTAGAAGAAAAATGCGACAGTGAATAAATATAAATTACTAGTATTATTAGGTTCCGACTTGTTTTTTTTGCCTATAACCCCTTGTTAAATTACCTTGCAATTTGTAACTGCTTAAAAGCATTCATGATCCTGCTTGCTTCGATGGCATCGCTCGCGATGAAGCGGGGGTTGTGGCAGCGTAATTCTGAAGTGAGGACGCGAGACTCCGAGGAGGGCCAGCTCGACGCGCTGCCAGCAGTATTTTGCTACCTTTCCGGTAAAATGAAAATATCTCGCTCATTATTAGTCGCAAGAATATAATTCTAACTTCATTACACTTCTAAGATATCAATCAGGCATCATTTTATAAAGAATGACTGTTTTTCATATCGGCTATAATTGCGGATTTTCCGCGATGTAAACGAAAAATGAGGCCGAATGAATTCCTTTTTACAACCGCCCAAGCAGAGAAAAACGATTATTTACGTACCATCAGTCCATTTATTCACATGTCCACGCAAGGGCCCTTCAATTTTTTTATACCGTAAATTCCACAGAAAACCTATCCATATTTGCGGCACAGGTACGTGACCAATTCCTCTACACTGCGGTATAGTTTTCTACAAGAGGGTCATTTCTGCCCTTTAAAGCAAGACGATTTTTTTACGATAATTGGATTCATAATGTAAAAAATATACGCTACAAGGCTGGGTCAATAAAAATTTTTAACCATAATGTGCCTGCAGGGTATTACTTTTCCCTCTACTATGAGGAAGGTCCGATATTTTGTCTCTCATATTTTGGACGGATGAAGGTATTTTCTCAAGTAATGCAGGAGTTGACTTACACAATATGCATTACTGGTCCGATAATAACCTTCATTGGATGCGTGAGGTCGACCATCAAAATAGGTGGAGTATTAATGTGTGGTGTGGCATTTTAGACAGTGAGATTATCGGACCCATATTTTATTGATGGATAGGTAAATGGCGATATTTATTTGGACTTTTTGACAAACTAATTACCACAATTATTAGATGGGGTTCCATTAGCAATTGGCAAAAAATGTGTTTTCAACAATCTTTTCTCGGAGAGCTAGTGATTTTTATTGGTGGAGAGTTTCCCAACGGTTACATCGAAGGTCCTCGCATTTTACCGTTATTGATCTCTATTTGTGACGAAAAAATTATAATATTGTGTTTTCAAGAGCAAAATTGATATTGAGTTTTCAAGAGCAGAGTTTTAAGATATTGTGTTTCAATTTATGATATTGTGATATTTCAAGAGCAGAAATCGAAGTTGCAGTGCACGCAGCGCAGGTTGAATTCCTGCATTGAAAATAATAGAAGCATTTCGAACACAATAATTGTTCTCTCGTTACATAATATCAATATCTGTTTCTTCGGAGTAAGAAATAAAACGTTTTAGCCTATTTTATTCATGTTCGTTAGAAATATGAAACTTATGCTGTATTCATCATTTCTCGTGCTGAATTCATTTATGTAAAGAAAACTATATTTTTCTATATTTATTACTTAATTTTTTTGGGAAAAATCCATAAAATTACATTCTTTTGAAATAACACCATCTATCGACTTCTATATTAATGTAAATTACATTACGCACTCACCGCGAGATAAAGCATGAAATTACCTTTCCAACGATGTATAACACTATGGATTTTTGAAGAGCCAATCCCGGAAAAGAGACATTTTTCTGAACAAACATTAGGGGCTTTCCCCACCTTTTCCGTTGAGATAGAACAAAATGTCAATAACAAAAGTTATGCGTAATGAAACCGTCTATTCATATTTATGCTATTTAACATACATGAATAGGAAATATTTCTGAGAAGAATATTATACCTTTGTGTATTAGTTTTGATTTCGCCCCCTAATAACTTGAAAACTATTTCCAGTGATTTATTTTTTTTTCAGTGATTTTGATTTATTCATTATCAATTTTTCCCTAATATTATTTGAATCTGTAAAATTTCTTTCATTAAAAAAATCAAAATCTAATATTGATTTATCAAACCACTTAGTTAAATTTGTGGCAAAACCTTTTAGTCCAAGCTTTCTGTCACGGCCTAGTGTTAAATTAGCAGACATTATCTACCTCGATAAAAAAATATGTACGTATAGTAAATGAAATTTTAATATGAGTTTCTATTTCTTTCAACTCGCACCTGAATGGCGAGGTTAACTTAAAAAATTCGCAAAGTTGAATAAAACGGTTTTTTGTAAATAACTAAAAAACTATAGCTCCTATCGAGAAAAGTTAAATAAAGGCGTTGTAAATATTTAACAAAATCTATCAAAATGCTTCTATAATAATTTTCGATATTTTTCGTAGCACTCGAAGTAGTTTCCACAAACACCAAAACACTTTTGCTTTGCTTGACGCGCGTTTCGCCAACCAAGTTGGCATTATCCGGAGACGATTAAAACTGATATTTTTCGTACTTTTCGAGTGATATCGAAAATACTGCTAAAACCGGGTTCTCTAGAACTTAGAACGAGAACTTAACTATGACGTTCCCATACTTGTTACTTGGAGTAATGGCAAGCTAAAAAAAAACTTTTTGGAAAAATTTAAAAATATTGATTATATTTGTCGACATATATCGATTTTTCGAGAAAAATATGCTCTCTTAGGTTCGCTATATCTTCTCGGGGGCTTATGCTTGAGCATCGAGTTAAAAGTTGTTTTGTTTGATGTACTGATTTCAATCTCTTCTCTAGTTTCCACACATGTCGAATATCCATTTTGACTTGTTTTGTTTTATTCGAGGATCGTAAGTTAGTAACAAGACTTGTGATGTATACTATGCACAGGGTCAATTTGGAGATTTAATTGATGATGTGCATTTTATCAGTGATAAAAACCTTTTTTGTCGCCTTTTTTATAGCTGTCAAAGTGATAAAAATATTACTGTCAAATATACGTTTTATATAGGAGTTAATTAATCAATATAAACCCATCTTATTTTCCTTTTCAGCTCTGTTTAAATTTCTAGCACGAAATGCGTCCTTAACCTACTACTCCAGTCGCCAGAGACCTAAAAGGGCCCTCGATCAATAGATCCGGCAGGTATGGTTTTTTTATATATTGTTCGAGATGAATAGAAGATAACAATTCCCAGTTTCCGTCATCCCCACCATCCTTTTTTGGCGTTTTTTAAAAAATATCGGTGAATTTACAGGGTGTTCCATATCTCCTGGACAGCAACTAACTTTCTTATTTTAAATGGAACACCCTATATATTGTTTGAAATTCGGAAGGAGCGCAAACTTTTGAGTCAAAAACATGTTTCGCACCCTTGGCTAAACCCTCAGGTTTCGTAGATATTTACCATTTTAAGAAAAAAGTGACACATGGAAAAGTCTGGAAGGAGCTTTATAACTTTTTTCACATGGTATATCTAAATTTAATTTTTGGCACAGCGTAAGAACATAGAGTAGTCTAAGTTCTGCAATTAAAATATAATCGAAAATAATATACCAAGTGTTATATTTTCCATGCCACATTTAGCTAATTTACAACTGCGAAAACTTTTTTTTTTCAAATGGAACACCCGGTATTTTTTGTTATCCAGTTATGTAAAATTAAATTATCTTTCTTCTGCTGTATCCATTGATATCTGTTACACGATAGAAAAGACGTACAAGTGAAAACGGACTAAGTTTTACTGCAATTAGCATGCAGCAGAGCTGCCAGATTGTGCCCAGATGATACACATGTTAATTCGAACGCTTTTTGTACGCAAAGCAGCAATCCGTGGGCTATTCAGGACACTTCGCTATGCCTATCCATGTTCTATACCATGCCAATGTAACTATCATATCTTAGCGTTCGCATACAGCACCTAGAGTTGTGACCTTGAACGCTCCTTTATAAATAGATAACTCCTACATGATAGAAAAGACGTACAAGAGAAAACGGACCAAGTTTTACTGCAATTAGTATGCAGCAGAGCTGCCAAAAAGTGTCTAAATGATATACACGTTAATTCGAACGCGTTTTGTACGCAAAGCAGCAATCCGCGGGCTATATAAGGCACTTCGCGATGTCTATCCATGTTCTATACCATGCCAATGTAACTCATACAGCACCTAGAGTTGTGACCTTGAACGCTCCTTCATACGTAGATATCTCCCACACGATAGAAAAGACGTACAAGTGAAAACGGACAAGTTTAATGCAACTAGCATGCTGCAGAGCTGCCAAATAGTGCCCAGGCGATATGCACGTCAATGCGAACGCGTTTTGTACGTAAAGTAGCAATCCATGGACTATATAGGGAACTTCGCGATGTCTATCCATGTTCCATGTTCCATGTCTATCCATGCCAATGTAACTATCATATCTTAGCGTTCCTTCGTTCGTAGATATCTCCTACACGATAGAAAAGACGTACAAGTGAAAACGAACTAAGTTTTACTGCAATTAGCATGCAGCAGAGCTGCCAAATACTGCCCAGGCGATATGCACGTTAATGCGAACGCGTTGTGTACGTAAAGTAGCAATCCGTGGACTATATAGGGCACTTCGCGATGTCTACCGCGATGTTTATCGAGGTAGATAATTTCTGCTAATTTAACACTAGGCCGTGACAGAAAGCTTGGACTAAGGTTCCTCTACAAATTTAACTAAACTAGTCTAAATTTTAAACTTACGGCTTACCGCTTACTACTTAAACTTTTTGCTTTAAGAATCCCCCAAACAAAAAAAATCAATGGATTTTATCGGGCGATTGAAGAGGCCACGACACTGGACTACCTCGAACGATCCATCATTCTGGTGTTCCATTCCATGCACGAATCTGGTATCCACAATGTGCGCGCCATCCAATTGGAGCCATGAATTTCTTCTAGCATTCAACGTTTTGGACACATATATCATCACACATATCTACATGATTTCTTTCATTATTATTGAACATATACATCATCTATACATTAAATGTAAAATTCTTGAAAATTTGTTAGCCTTGTAGCATGTGGATTTTCATGCGTCCATAAATGAAAATTATGGAAATTTACGATATATCAACATGTAAAGCAGACCTCATCGGTGCGTAATATTTGTTTCATAATATCGGTGCATAATATTTGTAAAATTCTTATTATTATTTAATGAACTAATAAAAAAATTGCAGAAATTTATGTCGCTCATCATCCCCTGGGTGGGCGACTTATAACGCCTATAAAAAGCTGTAGGCCAGTTAAAATCCGAAAAGTGATTTGAGGAATTAATTTCCAGTAAGTTGGAAATCGTTTTAATACCTTCATTTGGTCCTAAATGTGTGTAATCTGGGTTTGCACCATCCCAGGAGGTGAGCATAACTTTTGGGAGTCAAAAACCTTTGCCTTCAGTTTTTGCTTGTAGCTGGAAAAAGGGTTATAGGGTTAAATTCTGCGTCGAATGAACATCAAAAACTCCAAAATCGGTTCCTTGGTATAGACGAAATTAAAAGTTATAAGCCGGGAAAATTTCTCATTTCGGTGCAAACTTACATTTTTACGACTCAGCTCAGCGGCTTCGCCGTAAAATTAAGCACTCTTAGGCAAACGTTCACTGAAACGATGATTGCAAGCATGCCGAAAGAAGAATTTCTCTACAACAAGTAAGAATGGATTATCTCCATGTTGCGTGAGAAATTAGTACCGCAGTGGTTTGAGGTGAAGCAAGCTGTTGAGGATGCTGACTCATCGTCAACACCGCCATTCAAGTGGCAGAGAACTTTTCGATGGTCATAATAATCGGAGACGACACCGATCTAGTGATCGTATTAACCCCCAAAGCACCAAATGCCTCGAACATTACGTCATGAGACCTGGAAAGGGAACCTCTCAGAACACGTTATATTCTCACAGGTACTGCAACTTCTCCTCTGCTGTGAAACAGAACCTACTGTTCCTGCATTCACTCACAAAACACAAAAAATATTAAGCTTTATCTGGCCGGCAATCATATTTTTCCGATACGGAGATATTCCAAAAACAATAGTCACGGTGGGGCATCCCAAAAATATTAATAGTTTTATCTGCCCAAGAAGAAAGTTTTCGTTGTTACTATACTTCGTGATGATTTTGTGGTGCTACCAACTAATGTTGATGATTTATGAAGAAATTAGTCATTAAAAACTTACTAACATGCAATTTGGCTCCAAACAATTTAAAATTAAATAAGTAAATTGTTTCGTAATGTCTTTTTGATTATTAAATCTATGGTCATTCTTAGAATAATAAAAATGTAATTTTTACACTTGTCAAGATTTGGTTTACCAATACACGATAACCCACCAACATTGGGATAACATAAAATGTCATGATTTTCCTATGGAAAATCGAGCGAATTTTCCTTGGGTTCTTGCCTTCCTTCACACTTTATCCAGGCTTAGGACTGGCTCAAAATATTTGCTCTGCCAATATTTTGGGGCGTGTTTAGAGGCCAACTTGGCCAACAAAAACAAATAATAAAACTAGAGATGAAACTTATCAGAATTCTAACAACTGTAGGTCATACATTCATGCGTAAAGGCAACTAATGCAAGTTCAGCAGGAGAAATACTTAGAAGATAGAAAAGTATTGAAAGACCCGGTCCTAAACACGAAGGTGCAATTATCTTGGTTATGTTGGTACCAGATATTACGTCTTCAAACACACGTCTCCATATTATATGCTGAGGAAAATAATCATATAATGGATTCCGACCATAAAAGCTTTTGTCAAAGCCTATATGAAATATTTATGCTTCAGGCACATTGTCAAAATTCACTAATATGAAACAACATGATAATAAATACATGCTTTTAAAATGAGCCAACATGTATGGAGCCAAATTGCAAAGTTTTTTTTATAATGTATTCATAGTTTTAAATCTTTGGCCGTAAGTTCATGCTAGAAAATATATATATACCTACATATATATATATATATATATATATATATATATATATATATACATATATATATATATATATATATATATATATATATATATATATATATATATATATATATATATATACATATATATATATATATATATATATATATATATATATATATATATATATATATATATATATATATATATATATATATATATATATATATATATATATATATATATATATATATATATATATATATATATTGGAAATGTAAACTACTTCTTTGGGAATAGCTTTGTATCGGAAAACATATGGGCCTTCCAGTTATGCCCGTTCTCTATTATAGCTTTCTCTGATCTATTGATTAATGTTTAATACTGTTAAAAGCACTTCCAACTTTTAGTAAAACTGATTTAATTACTAGGTAGTAATTTAACTCAGCGTAACCTTAATTTAACTCCGTAACATTAATAAAAAAGAACAGTGGTGTCGTCCAAAGGTGACTAAGGAAAATGTTTCGCATGTGGTATGGCATGGGTACTGTTGTTCTTGCTCATCTTGGAGTTTGTGTAGTTCATCTCAGGGGATTTTATTGGATTGTAATGGTGAAGAATCTCGTCTTGGGCCACTGTCAGTTGTTTTGATCCTTGGCAGGATTACGGGCAGCTCATAGGTAACTTCTTTCGAGTTCACGTAGTTAGGTTGATGTAGTTAGGTAGGTTGATGTAGGGTTTGCAATCCGCATTCGGGTGGAAATTTGATGAGGAATGTTCCTTGGAGGGCCATGATTTTGTTACTAGCACACCATGTAGATATCTCGATTGGTTATGGAAATATACCGATATATTGGGCTTCAGTTACGTGTTGTATCAACGTGGTATTGACTGATAGTACTTCATGATGACTGTCAGGGCTTTGCCCGTTATTTGCTGGTTTTTTTCTTTATATTTTGGTTTAGAATAACACAAGGTTACTTCAGCCACTATTATTTATTTTCTACAATACATTACACAAATATTTACAGAACTACGGTCTGACGTCCGTGTCATTTCGGCGCTTAGACTTAACTGGTATTGACTGATAGTACTTCATGATGACTGTCAGGGCTTTGCCCGTTATTTGCTGGTTTTTTTCTTTATATTTTGGTTTAGAATAACACAAGGTTACTTCAGCCACTATTATTTATTTTCTACAATATATACAATACAATATTTACGGAACTACGGTCTGACGTCCGTCTTAACTGCCCGTGCTTACACGTGCTACTTGAAGGTAGAAGGCAAGAGAGGGGACATCTGGCGCGGTCAGACTGAGGAACCTCCAGGGTTGCCACCGCAAGTGAGTTAAACATTATAATACCTACAAATTACGTGGAGGTCTACGAACTACAGTAAACATGATAATACCCCCCTTGAAACCAAACATACCTCCCCCCTTGAAACTTGAAAAGGCACTTTCAAATAAAGATTCAAATAAAAAGATCACACTATCAAATAAATATTACAACTTATGCTTATCAGTCAATAAGCATAAGACACACTTTCGAGATTGTGCGCCGCACAACATTTACACGCGCACCTTCTGATCTGGCTGAAAAAACACTTCCACAAACGGACCGCGCTTCCAACAAACGCAGGTAAGTTCTTGTCCGTAAGTAACACCAAGTCCCCCACTTTAATGTTGTCTTTCTGGGTTGTCCACATGTGTCTACATTATAATTCGCTCAGGTACTCTTTTGACCAGACCAGTTGTATAATATATGTTGATATTTGGACAGTCTATTTAAATGCACATCACTTAGATTGTGGTCAGGTAAGGAAGTCATACTGCGACTAATTAAAACATTAGCAGGGGTAAGAACATCGAGGTCGTCAGGACCGGAGGATAAGGGAAACAGTAATCTAGAATTACGAACGGATTCAACCTGTGAAAGAAGTGTCTCCAAATTCTCCAAGTTTCTCCAAATTCCTCCAAAATTTGGAGAATTTGGGGGGATGAATTTCCAACGTACACCCTCATTTTCAACAAATTGATCAAAATTACTTGACTCTTTGTTCAAAAAATCACTCCCTATCAGCACCGATGAAATAGGTCCCGTTATCCAAATAAAGACAGTAAGTTTTACCTCTACGGGCAACAAATCGTCGGAACATAGCTATTGCAGCTTCTGTCGTTAGTTTCGAAATTAACTCTTTGTGAACGGCTTTGGTTGACATACAAACAAACAGGGCGACACTTGTTTACTTTTGCGCCACGTCCTTCTTTACTTTTAATGAGGAGAGGCTCAGCGTAGTCCACACCAACATTGTAGAAGACTGGTGTCTGTTGAATTCGTGACTCCGGAAGGCTTCCCATTATTGATTACAACTTTTGGGATTTGTTCGAAAGCATTTTATGCATTGAAATGACACCTTCCGTGCCCAACTCCTCCCACCTAGTACCCAATATCTTTCTCTAATTATACTAAATAACATTTGAGGACCGGGATGCAGCAATCGCTTATGTTCATTCTGAAAGACTAACAGTGTAAACTGATGTTTAGATGGTAGCAATATTGGATGCATATACATATTGTATCATACTACAGGTTTGACAACTGCAATCTACCCCACCCTGAGGAGTCCATTTTAACCAAGAAACGGATTTAATTTGTAAAGAACCTTTTACGTTAATGGTTTATTCTGCCGTAGATCTGACAAGTCTTGCGAATAAAACTCGCCTCGGACCAATTTTACCAATACTGGGATGGCCGTGTCTAATTCCTAAACCTTTAAACAGCCCACCCCTTTGCTTGGAGCCTTTTATATAGCATTGCAAACCTAGTACAATAAGCGGTAACTCGTATCAGCCGATTTAATTCGCTAGAGCTTTCATATGGAAACTTGTTTTGTAAAATTGCTATGTGAACTGTTTTTACTTTCGAGCGCATTTCCGGTAAATCTACCTTGACATTTTCACTAGATATCGGCCATGTTTTTGATTGATTAACCTATCGGGTGATAAACCGCGAGATAATGCATCTGCTGGATTAACCTCAGATTTTACTTATCCACAATGACTATCGTTACTTACTTCTTGGATTTGAGCAACTGGAATTCCGACAAAAACACTTAATACATTAGGGGGCGTGTTAATCCATCCCATGACAACCATTGAATCCGTCCAGATAAGTTTGAGTGAATGATAGATTCATCGATTCTTTGACCTTAGCAACCAATTTGACAAGCAAAAGAAATCCACATAGTTCTAGCCTGGGAACAGTAAAAGATTTCAATGGAGCTACCTTCACCTTTGAACATAAAAGAGCAATTTTCGTTTGACCATTGTCGTCAACACTTAGATAAACACAAGCGCCATAGGCTTGTATAAACGCATCCATTGATACTAATTTCAAGTGGATATTGATATATGGCTTGCCTTGGAATAGTAAGTTCGTTCAAACATGTAAATTGACTTCTTAACCTCCTCCACTGAGTTTCAATTTCGAACGAAACGGTTTCACCCCATGTGAGATTTTCACCCCAAAGCTTTTGCAATAAACGTGAGCTTTTGCAAGCTTTCGCAAACTACGTGAAGATTGAAGGTCTACGAACTACAGTAAACATGATAATAGCACCAAACAATAACATAGGGCTTCTTCGTTGGTTAGCTGAAGGATCTGAAGTCTGAAGTTCAGTCTTGAGAGCTGACGTTTTCCTTGAGATTTTCGTCTGAGAATATATACTATGCGCCGATGTGTTTGCATGAGTGATCCATGTATTGGTTGACTTTGTTATTCAATGGCAGATAAAGAGCGGCTGGTATGATTGTGGTAAAATTGCTTGTAGGGATAGAATATAAATGATAATAATCAAAGGCTTCGGGGTATACGAGAGGAAAGTGCAGAATAAAAACGATGGTATCGTTCGAGTAGTAAGCATATACCGTAAAGATATAATATTTTGTGTTCTGCATTCCATTGTGTCAATACTTTAACATCGTATTGACAATTTAGTTTAATCGAATTTTATAATACCATTGTGTAACATATTGGTTCTGGCGAATTTAATGGCATTCTCTAAGTTGTAGGATAATTTATAGTATGAGGTTTCATAATTGTTAATTCAGTATGAGGTTTAATAATTGTTAAAATAAAAATTGTTAAAGTGTGAGTGTGCTTTATCCATTTCTCTAATAAATTCTTGATTATGGGTTATTAGCGAGATTGTTCTGTTGAAATTATTGATTAATTTAGTTGTTAATGGCATATGTTGGTTTAACTTAAGGATACTATTTCCCTCGATTGCTTTGAAATGCTGAAATGGCTGTGCTGTATTTTTCGAAATCATCTAGTTGTTCTATGTTGCCAGATATGGCTTTTACTATGCTGTACAGACCATTGATTAGCCCTATTTGAGTTCTATGCAATGGATATATTGTCTGAAACTTTCGCTGCACAGCATTCAATTTACATTGCAGGGCTTGATTGAAGTTTGATAGGCTGTCAAAGTAGGGATAACCGAGTCGATTATTTATTGCATAAGATACACATTTACTCAAAGCGAGTTAGGTTACGTAAAAACATCTAATCTTTTATAACACATTTTATGCTGTTCCCAATGATATATTTACCCGCAACATCAGAAATATATAGAAAAATGTCTATAAATATTGTCATTACTCATAAAAAGTTGATGTTATTCACAATAACCAAATAACGTTGACTCGAAAATACGAGACATGCTATTTAAACACATAGCAAGCCAAACTGAGAGGCAGACTAATCAGTTCTTAATTTCTCGATATGTGCGTATCACTTATATTCTACTCCGAATAGGCTTCTGTTTTGTTTAGTGGATAGTTATTATAATCTAGGATAGCGTAGGGAATTTCTTCCGTATTTCTAAAATTCTTCAGTGTCCTTAAGCTTTCTGCCTAACGCACCGAAATGTACTATTACTGTCGAGAGAAAGCGCTCAATCATCCAATCTTTTCAGGTGCTGTATATTAGTGTATATACTGTATTGCAATTTTATGGGCGTCTAAAAATTCTGTTTTAGTCAATTTTTAAATTCTGTACTATTGTCGGAAACGATCATATCATATAGGCCATGGTGGGTGATAAATATTAGAAGGGCTTTTAGGGTATTGACAGCATTGCTTGCATCTATTGGGTAGACTTGGCTATACTTTGAGAAAGCGTCGATGACTTAAATAATTTTGTCCGTTTGCCTGGCATATCTCTGAAATCCGACATATAAATTCGTGTAGACCTGTCAAATCAATAAATACGACGGATAACTTACCCTACCTACAAAACCCCGAGAAATGATTCAAATCGGGAATCATTTCTAGGGGTTTTGTAGGTAGGGTAGGGTATCTGTCGTATTTATTGATTTGACACGAATTATATATATAACACCTGCATGACCTGAGATGCCCGCTTCCCGGAATACCACAACAAGTGTTATGTTATCTCATACGGTGGGGATTTTATATGTATATTTTTACTGACTAACAGAGGTTCAGAAAAGCACACATTGTCGCGTCCAGCAGAAAGCTACCCGCTTACCCCAGCCACAACGGTTCGAACTTAGCTAAATAACACTGAAAACGTTTTAGTTGATTGATTTAATTTTCGTGTCTGTCACACCTAACTTTTGACATTTACATTTTTGATCTGATCTTAAATATAATATAAATAACAAGTCTCCGACATACTCCCACCTGAGGGATTTTAAACTAAATAATAACAATTCCTCATAATGAGACTACTAAATTTAACTATTACTAATTAAGTACTACAAAACCTCAATGGTAGTTTCACTACACGTCCACTACGAGTAATTTGACACACGGGTGCTCTGCTTTCAATGCCAGAGTTATTAGCATTGGGCACTCCCGCACTATCACTAGCGTATTCTTCCTGGGAAGAAATTATAGAAGTTTCTATCTCGTCGATCCTATTGGTGGAAGGTGAAGAAGCTGCATGTTCATCCGGACCAACTGCATCATTTATCACATCTCCATCCATACATTGAGAAGTACTACATTCCAAGGGGTAGATCCTCTGGAGAGGCCTCAACAACTGCCCTTTTGCCGTATCGACTCTAACTAGACGAACCTTTCCATCCTTCCCTGGGATGATTTCTAAAATTCGACCTAATGGCCAATCCAAACGTTTTTGATTATCATTTCCTATAAGAACTACCTCTCCCAGAGCGATAGGTTGACTTGGTCTTCCGTTAGACATCAACCTGAGTTGACCTAAGTACTCACTGCGAAATCTTCGTCTTAAATTTTGACGGAGTGTCTGCTTATATCTCATTTTCTTACAGAGATTTTTGATCTACTTCATCACAGTCAGGTAATCCACTTTCGGCTAGGTCTCGTAAAAACATGACGGGAGTTAGTGTTACCAAGTCCCTGGGGTCACTAGATATATATGTAAGTGGTCTCGTGTTGATTACTGTCTCGCAATCACACAAAAGTGTTAAGAGGTCTTCATAGTAAAGAGAAGCGCGCCCTAACGTCTTACGTAATAAGGTTTTCAATATGCCAATAAGTCTTTCCCAAAACCCGCCCCACCATGAAGCCGTTGGAGGGTTAAAACGCCAGGTTATCCGTTGCACAGATGTTGCCTCAGTAATTTGCTCCCAATTCAGCTTACTGAAAGCGTTTTCCGTACCGATAAAATTAGATCCATTGTCGCTATAAACAATCTTGGGTCTTCCGCGTCTAGCCACAAATCTGCGAAATGCTTGTATAAAGCTGGCAGTAGATAGAGAAGTAGTTAGTTCCAGGTGAACTGCGCGATAAACGGCACACGTGTATAGACATACTCACGCCTTTTCACCTGTCTTTAGATACAATGGACCCGCAAAGTCAATTCCTGTAACCTCAAATGCTACAGAATCACGTACACGATCCAATGGTAAAGGGGGTGACGTTACTATATGCGGTTTCGCATTATGTCTTTTACAAATAACGCACTTTGCAACTACTGATCTTATCGCACGACGGCCACCAAGTATCCAATACTTTTCACGTAGAATACTTATAAGTCCCTGTGTACCGACGTGACATGCTTTCCGGTGTTGTTCGAATACGAGGCGGTTCACAACTGGATGCCTTCCAGGTAATACCACGGGAAAACGAAAATCTTCAGAGTCTTCCCGATTAGACACACGCGATCTCAACCGTATTACCCTATCATTATCTCTGAATGGACTTAGTGCACTTATTTGTTTGTCACGTTCATCTGTAAAAGTGTCTTGTTGATTCAATTTGAACACGAATGTCTCTGCTAAATTGATCTCTTCAATAGTAAGAGGTCCTTGGTGTATTTCATTCGGGTTCCCAACATTGTGTATAAAACGAAAAATCCATCCTACCATTCGTAATGTTTTAGTATAACTGGAAAAGTAGGTCATATGCCATTCCTCATGGTTAGAATTAAGCAAACTGACAACAGGTCTCTTCTTCCTTTCTTTTCCAATCCCCTCTTCATCACACTCAAAATGTTGCTGAGCCCATCGCTCCTGAGGCTGACGCAACCAATTAGGCCCCTCCCACCATTTGGACTCAAATAGATGCTTAGCAGAACACCCACGTGATGGGAAGTCAGCCGGATTCCAATTTCCAGGTACATGTCTCCATGACTCACTTGTAGTCAAGGAACGTATCTCTGACACCCGATTTCCTACAAAGGGGGACCAATCATCTTTCCGACGTATCCACGAGATAACAGTTGAGGAGTCACTCCATAGAACAGTTTCCATTTTATGATTTAAACCATCGTGAACAGACTTACACAGTCTTCCTCCAACGGTGGCGGACATTAATTCAGGCCGAGGTATCGTCATCTTTTTCAACGGGGCTACCCTCGCCTTGGCAGCTAATAAATGGATGGACACTTTATGTTATGTTGTACTTTTCTCAAGAACACAACCGCTGCATAAGCTTTACCACTGGCATCGCAAAAGGTGTGGAGACTCCATTTTTCTAAATCATTATCATCAAAATCGAAACCAATCCATCTAGGGATTTCTATATTAAACAAATAGTGTAGTTCGCTAACCCAAGAGCGAAAAACCCGTTCCTTATCAGAATCCACTGGTGTGTCCCAACTTAGCTGTTGTTCCCATGTTTGTTGCAATAACAGTTTTGGAGTTAGAGTGGCTGGACAAGTCTTTTTGTTATTACTTTGTTCCCTAATTCGGATATGTCTCTAACTGACTCTGCTGATAGTCAAAATATCTTTTGCCGGATTCCACTTCAAACCAAGTAAAGACACAAAAATATCTTCTCGACTAGGATCCGTATACTCCCACCCTCTCAGCTCAAATTTTGCTTGATCTAGAAGTAGGCAAGACTGTTTGATGAACTTCTCCAGTGATTCTTTGCTTGACACACTAGTGACGCAGTTATCCACATAAAAGCTCTTAGATAGATTCTGTATCACATCACCAGTGTAGGGTGCGCCTGGCAATACACTTTTCTCCAATGCTTGCGATAGGTGATATTCGATGGTTGCTCCTAATAAGAATGGACTACTGTTTAGGCCAAAAACAACACGTCGATGACGGTATACTTTCTCATTGCCATTTGCATCCACCCACAAAAATCGTAAAAAATCACGGTCTTTTTCATGGATACTGATTTGCAGAAATGCTTTACAAATATCAGACGTAACTCCAATCCTGTGCTTCCTAAATCTCAATATAATGGACGGAATTAACTCAATTAAATTCATGCCTTTTTCTAAACAATTGTTTAATGACGGTCCATCTTTATTTCGAGCACTGGCATCAAATACGGGCCTAATCTTTGTAGTCGCGCTATTTTCTTTGATTACTGGTCTGTGAGGTAAATAATGGCCTTTATGATCGATTTCTTCTTCACTTACTTCTTCGATAATTGCATTATCCTGCCACTGTTTGAAAATGAGATCATATGCTTCAAAAAGATCATCTTTTTTCAGTTTGCTTATGGCAACACCTAGTCTCTTCTTAGCCAAATTGTAGTTACTAGACAATGGAGGATGATCTGCTAACCATGGAAGTCTAACCTCGTATCTACCATCTTCACTTATTCTTACTCCAAAAAATGATCTCTAGTAGCCAAGGCCATTTCATCTCGGGATTTCTTTTCAGAAAGCTCAGTTATCCCCAGAACATCTAATCTCCATAGATCAGTAATGCCTGCATCATTCACCAGAAGGGAATATATTGCCATAGTAGCACTAGTTAAGTAATTGTGAGTTTGTGAAACTATCTTACCAGACATAGTCCATCCTAACTTAGTTTCCACTGCAACCAATCCAGACGGTAAAATATATCTCTTCCCTGTGTATAGCTTTGCACAAACATCAGCACCGATCAAGAGTTCAATGGGGCTATCTCCACGGGTGTCCTCTAGTTGTATACCCAGAGTTTTTAAGTCATCCATCCAAGGACCAGGAAACACGGAGGGGATGTTCTTGCATATCGTAGTTTGATCTAGAACTTCCATCATATATGATAAATCAGAATAACATACCTGGATATCAAAACAATCATGTTGTCGTTCCTGTTCACTGCCTCCAAACAAACAATGGGTGATTCTTTCCGTATGTTTAGAATCGAGTCTTAATTGCTTAGCAGTAGAAGTTAGAATATAGGACCTTTGCGAGCCAGTGTCGATCAATGCTCGTACTTCTCGAAAACCATACTGGCTAACTATTTTCACACGTAAAGTCTCCAGAAACACGTACGCATTAGTGTTATTCGCAAGTGATTGATCGGAAGTAACATTTTCACTCTTGACAGAATCTTGCTTTATAGATTTAGTATGGTCAGCTGCTTCTTTATTAATAGGTAATTCAAGGCACATCAAGGTCATATGTGACTTACCACATACAATACACTTCAACCGTGCTCTGCATTTCTTAGACTGATGTTCTATCTTCAGACATCGAAAACAAGCTCTCTTCTTTGTTAACATATCCTTTTTACGGTCAAGTGGAAGTTCTTGCGCTTTAAAGCAAATCTCGTTGCTATGGGCACCTTCACAAAATAAACACTTAGCAATATTGCAATTAACTAACCCAGCTGCTGTGGGTAGTGACTCTGTCGATATTTGTCTCATTCTTCTATTCTGTGACACTGTAGAAATAGAAGTCAAACCAAATCCTTCGGCTGCTAGAGAAATTCTCTGCCCATTTTCGGCCTCAGCGCGTAGAAAACTTAAAAGATTCTGCAACCTAATCTCTAATGGAGCGTCGCCACATAATGCTACGGGTTGATTGTTACCACTACTCTCTCTATTACTTATACCAGGACCACTGGAATTGAAAGTCGATCTTTGCCATATTCGTAAAAGTTCTTGTGGCAAGCAAGATTCAATTACTGGAAACAAAAGCGCTGCGTACTTGTCTGATGTGATCCCTAACGTGTCGAGCGCCCTTAACTGAGTCTCAATCAGATCGTACAATTTCGACAAATCCTGCTGCTTTTCCTTTGATACAACGTTATTTAAAACCAATTTTAGTAATCCGTGCACGTATACCTCAATCTGTAGGTCCTCACGCCCGAATCTCGCGGTCAAACAGTCAATAATCTTTTCATAATTATCATCAAGCACAGGAAAACTATCTACAATTTGACGCGCACGACTTCCAGCAACCGTAGCCTGTACCAAATAGTCTATCTTATCGCAATTATCCAACTGAGTATCAGCATGAATTTTCCTGAACTGAGACCAGAACGGTAACCAGTCTCCAATATTACCATCATACTGCTTAAATTGAATAGCAGGCAACTTAAATTTCCTCTTACCTCGTACGTCATCAACATAAACTACTTGGCTACTAGAAGTTCGTACTGACCCTCGCACAGGCCCAGCATCCTCTACAACTTCCAACAGCTTGTCAACTTTTAATTTAAGTGTGGTGAACCTCTTCATATAGCTCTCCCCTTGCTCAAGGTCTAACAATAGTTGTTCTTCAGTCGCTTGTGCCTCCAACAACAAACTATATACTTCCGAGTTTATCGTGCTGAGTTCGTCAAACTTAGGCTTTACGCATTCCCAGGCAACCTCGATGTCCTCCCGCACGATAAGACTTTTTATTAACATATTGTCTAATTCGTTGAATGCTTTAGTGACAAAAGACCGAAGTACTTTTCTATGTTTTTTCTTGGCTTCCATTGAATCAGTCATAATACTTCCAACCAACTTCCTGATTCTATCTGTCTAAGATGTCTAAGATAATCTAAAACGTTTTACTAACTTGTTACCGTCTGCAGTGTCCTGTCACGGTCGCCATTAAATATGTCGCGTCCAGCAGAAAGCTACCCGCTTACCCCAGCCACAACGGTTCGAACTTAGCTAAATAACACTGAAAACGTTTTAGTTGATTGATTTAATTTTCGTGTCTGTCACACCTAACTTTTGACATTTACATCTTTCATCTGATTTTAAATATAATATAAATAACAAGTCTCCGACACACATATCACTAGGACAAATCGCATCTTATTTATATATCAACGTATTCATAATGGTTCCCGCTATCGAGTGCGATAATTTCCAATGCCTCTAAGTACAGACGAATAATATAAAATAAATGCTAAAGTACCTCAATTTTAACTCTATTGTTAGTGTATCAATATGTCGCATTTACGACGGAACTAGGCTAGGTACAATAACAAAAATTAGGGACGAGATAGTCAAAACATTTAAGAACACTTCTGTTTAACTTCTTAACTCAGATTAATATTTATTGTCATAGGTCTCGCCACCGTTATGGATTTAATTTTCATCCATAACAGTATAGTACAGAGTTGGCTTATAAGTAATGTGTGATAAATAAAGCATATTGGTTTAGTATATTATCTTTGGTATGTCACTATTTTTCAAATCATTATTTTTTGTTCAACGGACTTCATGAGTTCATCTAAAATCTAAATATAAATTTTAATCTTGAAAATAAATAACTTTTCAATAGCAGAAATTAATAAAGGCTAATTATTCAATTCTAATACCAGTATGGAAACTTAACAATTGTGCTTCCAGGTACTAGAAAACGCAACTAATACTAAAGTACTAATAATAAATAAGATATTCATTTTTAAAAGTAAGAACATTTTGTAATGCTTTATTGCATATATTGAGGTCCAAGCGACTCAATATGTATATCTCGGTCCCCTTGGGGTAGTATTTTTTGTCAAAATTAATAATCAAGATGGCGGACAATTTTGCCGTTTATTATATTCGACTTAAAATCGGTGTTTTCGGAGTTTTGGGGTCGTCGAACACGATTTTTTTTGTCAAAATAAATCTTCAAGATGGCGGACATTTTTGTTATTTATCATCAGAAGCAACTCAAAATCGGTGTCCTGGGAATTTTGACGTCGCTGATCAAGAATTTTTTTCCAAATAAATATTCAAAATGGCGGACATTTTTGCCATTTATCATCAGAATCAACTCAAAGTCGGTGTCACGTGAATTTTGAGGTCGCTGATCACGAATATTTCTTCAAAATATATATTCAAGATGGCGACTCGAAGAGGGCGGACAATCTTGCCATATATGGTGCGATTCATGAGTATTATTATTCATGAGTATTATGAGAATTTTGAGGTCGCATACCACGAATTTTTTGCCAAAATAAATATTCAAAATGGCGGATTAAATAATGACAGACGTTTTCGTAATTTATTCTCTCATTTGACTCAAACTAGGTGGGTATCCCGGTGTTTCGGGATTCGCATATCAACAATTTTTTTGTCAGTTCAAGTAGGTAATCCAAATGGCGACTCGTAAGATGAATTTTGCCATTTACGCTAGGGTCTGATTAGACTCAAACTCTTTCCCTCGTTTTTTTAGAGTAGCATAACACGAATTTTTTATCTTAACAAATATATATATATATATATATATATATATATATATATATATATATATATATATATATATATATATATATATATATATATATATATATATATATATATATATATATATATATATATATATATATATATATATATATATATATATATATATATATATATATATATTTCTTGCCTTTTTCTTGACATTTCGTTTGTAGCGTTCCTCTATTCAGTATTATTTCTGGTACTAAACAGTCCACATAACTTAGCAATCTTGACAAGACTGCGAAGCGACGGCAACTTCGGAGGCCTGCATGCGCTATTGACAGGGGTGTAACTGGAATAGCAAAAATTTAACTATTCATTTCGGGCCCTTTTATACTAAGTGGCATTAAGTGGAAAATGGTTTTGTGTTTTGTTAAATTTAAGTTACTAAGTTTACTGTTGTTATAATTTTTTAGGGATAATTTCATAGGACGTAATAAAAGAGAGACCCTAGGCAATGTTATAGTTTTACCACTTGCTGTAAACCTTTGAAGTCCGTGAGTAATAAATGTGATTTGTTTATGGTTATTGCTGCGGCTTCAGTTAAAACGGATAACAATAAATAGTGAAAGCTTATTGGGTCTTTCTAAATGTTCGTTAGGCTTCTTTATCCTGATTTGTAGAAATTTGAACTAGGCTAATATAAAATGTATTGTAACCGAAGGTAGGGACACTTTTTGTTTGACCAGCTCACGGGTCGTTGATTGTAGCGAATGTATCCTCTTGTATCTGTGTATCTGTTAAAGTATTTTTAATATAAGTATCATCCTGACAAGTGCATTTTATTTAGTAGCGATTGTTAAAACAATTCAGAAGTGAGGATAATTCTGGTTTGAGTGCAGTTAATCAGAGTGAATCCAGAAGTCTACAGTGTATTTTGAGGCAGTTAAGCGGATATTTGGTGAAGTGAATATATAGACGTTTTGCTGATTCGAGGAGGAAGTGGAAGCAAAATGTTTAGCTCAGGGAGAAGTACACCGTGTCCAGGTTTCGGTGAATCTGAACAACGCCAGGCAGTTCAAATCGGGGAAAGATTTATTGAAAATTCGGGTACGTTACACATTGAAGAAAATAACAGTCACGGAGAAGTACCAGTGAGAGGGTCAACCAGTCGGGAAGAAAACAGCAATTTAAGGGCTTCCGGAGAAGTTTCAACCGATATGCAGCGTACCTACAGTGTAATGCCGGATCTAAGTAGGGGCTTAGATATGTTCGACGGTGAAGGTGGGTGCCAAGGAGCAGAAAATTGGTTGGAAGATGTAAAAGCCACGGCCGGACGACAATTTTGGAGTGATTCAATCTTATTGGAAATGGCGAGACAACATTTAAAAGGAAGTGCATTGAAATGGTATCGCTATCACCAAACAGAGATTCGTAGTTGGCGAGACTTTGAGGAAAAGTTTAAGAGAAACTATTCGGATCAGAGAACATTAGCTGAAAAATTTCAAGAGATGTCAGCCAGAGTTCAACGAATGGGAGAGCCGGTAGAAGATTACGATAAGATGCGAATGTGTAAATCATTGAAGTTACCTTTCAAAGAAAGTAAGCACCTTGTAATTAGCGGATTGAGAAGTAAAGATACCGCTAATATTCTGCTACCTGTGAGACACATTAATGAAGAGGAATTGTTGGACGATTTGCGTGAAAACGAAAGACTTTTTCGACAAATGAGAATGCAGAATCATTGTGAATTCAAAGATACATCGAGACGGCCTAATGTTAGAAGCGGTTCGCGAAATAGTGACGAGCGGAAGCGAGAATCGAAAGAAGTAATGTGCTTTACGTGTAAAGAAAAAGGACATTACTCGAAAGATTGTCCGAAGAAAACTGCTAGTGCGACGGCAGCAGTTTGTTTTGTTTGTGGCGAAACGGGGAATTTCGCTCGTGCGTGCGAAAAGCGAAAGAAACCAACGGTGGAGGGCAGTCAATCAACATCAGCTGTTCAACATATTGACTCAGATATGGACGTAAATGTATCGAATTTAAAATACTACAAAGACGTGAAGGTCAATGGCAAGGAGGTACGAGCTTACTTCGATTTGGGGAGTCAGATCTGCGCGCTTCGAGAAGATTACGTCAGCAAGCTTAAATTGAACTGCGACTGGAATGACGAAAAGGAAATTGCTGGTTATGGCGGTGCAATTACAAAAACTTTGGGTTCTACATGTGCATCATTAAATGTGGATGGGGTTGAGGCCAATGTGAAAATTCACATAGTACCGTGCGAAGTTCAAACGATTCCATTACTCGTCGGACACCCATATACAGAGCAACCACACGTTCGTTTAGTGAAAACCGCAGATAACTTAATTATCACTGAGAACCTTGGAGGTGAAGTTGAAGTTCTTTCTACAGCTAAAGTAGCACTTTGGGCAAAGGAAGCGTCCGTGATCCCAAACAATTTTTTAGGACACATTACTGTAAAAACTGACAGAGCAAATACCGACTTGTGCATCGAGGGAGGGATGAGAGAAATAGGTGGCTTCATTCCAAGAATTTTAATTAAAACAGACGTGAGTGGTGAAGCTGTGTTACCCGTACTGAACATTAGCGGGAATGAAGTGAAGTTGAATAAAGACAGTAATGTAACGAGAGCAGAATTATTTACCGAGGTTAGCCATAAGAGAGACATTAACATCGAAGGAGTCAAGAGAGAAGAAATAGATACGGATTTGAGTGGTGCAGAAGCTGAAAGAGTAGTTTCTTTATTGAATGACTATAAAGACATTATCGCTAGAAACATGCGACACGTAGGATGCACTGACATGATAGAAATGGATATTCAGTTGACGGATGACAAACCCATTGTCTATCGCCCATACAGGATGCCCTATAAAGAACGTGAACAGGTCAGGAACATTGTGGAAGAACTGAAGGAAGCCGACATCATAGAAGAGTGTGATTCGCCATTCGCGAGCCCAGTGTTGTTAGTGCGTAAGAAAAACGGGGAAGTGCGTATGTGTGTCGATTATCGCGGCCTGAACAAAGTGACAGTAAAGCAACATTATCCGTTGCCGATTATCGACGACCAGTTGGATCGTCTTAGAGGGAAACGTTACTACACGACCTTGGATTTAAGCAGTGGATATTATCAGGTACCAATGTCAGAGGACTCAAAGGGTAAGACTGCATTTGTAACACCTGATGGTGCTTATTGTTTTAAGCGAATGAGTTTTGGTTTGTGAAATGCGCCTAGCGTTTTCCAGAGACTTATTAATTTAGTGTTAAGTAATTTGAGATACGATACTGCATTAGCTTATCTAGACGATATAGTTATACCTTCTGAAACAGTTGAAGATGGCTTGTGTAAATTAAGAGAGTTGTTTAATAGATTTAGGTCAGCAAACTTGACTTTAAAATTGAGTAAATGTCATTTCTTTAAGGAGCGTATTGAGTATCTTGGATTTACTGTATCAATTAAAGGCATTGCTCCGGGAGAAGGAAAACTGAATGCTTTGGCTAAGTTTCCGATACCTACCGACGTGCATAAAGTGCGATCCTTTCTAGGGTTAGCATCATATTTTCGGTGGTTTATAAAAAATTTTGCTACCATATGTAGACCAATTAGTGATTTATTAAGGAAAGGAGTTTTATTTGTTTGGGGTAAGGAGCAACATATTGCATTTGAACAGGTGAAAATGAAATTAATGAGTAATCCGGTACTTAATGTTTATAATCCATTAGCTTATACGGAGTTACATACCGACGCGTGTTCTTTAGGTTTAGGGGCAGCACTGTTGCAAAGACAAGACGATGGAACTTTGCGGCCGGTATCGTATTATAGTCGAAAAACCACCCCCGAAGAGGCAAGATATCATTCGTACGAATTAGAGTGTTTAGCGATAGTGGCGGCATTAGAAAAATACAGGGTGTATTTACTAGGTATTCCATTTGTTATTAAGACAGATTGCAATAGTTTAAAATTATTAGCAAATAAAAAGGATCTGAATCCGCGTATTGGACGATGGCTTGTTAAACTGTCTGAGTTTGATTATACCATCGAGTATCATAAGGGTGAAAATAATCAAGTTGCAGATGCGCTTAGTAGGAATCCTGTCGATGACGCTAAAGAGGTCGAAATTTGTGGGTTGTTATAGGGCTTAAAATTAATACCGACTGGGTTGGTGCGTTGCAGAGAGCATGTCTAGAAATTAAGAGTATTTCCGAGAAATTAGAAAGTGGGAATGAAGTAATTTCCACCAAATATACCGTGCATAAGGGTTGGGTGTATAAAATTATTAGTGATCGTGGAACGGCATTCACTGCCAAGAAATTTGAGGATTTTTGCAGGAATTATGATATTGTTCATGTTAAGGCATCAACTTCTGTACCAAGAGCGAATGGTCAGGTAGAGAAATTAAACAACGTAATTTTAACTTGTGTAGCTACTAGTACGAATAAACTTGAAGGTAGTGATTGGGATTCAAAAATTTACGAAGTACAATGGGCTATTAACAACGCTGTACACAGCGTGTCTAGAAAGACGCCGTTTAGTTTAATCCATACGTATGAACGCGATGGTTTCGTAAATGATCCTTTAGCTACAGAAATTAGGCGCGTTAATGATGAACTGGGGCAGGAAGAACCAGATGTAGATGTCCAAAGGTTATTACAGAAAAATGAGGAGAATATGCGCAGACAATTTGATAAGGGTAGGCGTGAGCCTCGGGAATATAAGCCAGGAGAATTAGTATTAGTTAGGGCGGAGGTGTCGTCAACTGGCCAAAGTCGTAAGTTATATCCTAAATATAAAGGTCCTTACGAAGTTGTTAAGGCTGTAGGTAACGACAGATATTTGATACAGGATATTCAAGGTGAAAATCAAAGTGGAAAATTGTATAAAGGTATAATATCTATAGATAGACTAAAATTAGTCAGAGCTAAGGAGTAGTGTGTAGTTATTTGTTATTTGAGTATGTATCGTAGGTTAAGAATTGTAAACAAAATAGTAATATGAGCTTTGTTAATATAAGTAGAAATTGTTTACGAAATGTTTTGTATTGGTCACATGTGCAACATAAGTCAAATCTTAGCATTCTCGGGGCGAGAATAGGTCAGGGAAGGCCGAACTGTTATAATTTTTTAGGGATAATTTCATAGGACGTAATAAAAGAGAGACCGTAGGCAATGTTATAGTTTTACCACTTGCTGTAAACCTTTGAAGTCCGTTAGTAATAAATGTGGTTTGTTTATGGTTATTGCAGCGGCTTCAGTTAAAACGGATAACAATAAATAGTGAAAGCTTATTGGGTCTTTCTAAATGTTCGTTAGGCATTCTTTATCCTGATTTGTAGAAATTTGAACTAGGCTAATATAAAATGTATTGTAACCGAAGGTAGGGACACTTTTTGTTTGACCAGCTCACGGGTCGTTGATTGTAGCGAATGAATCTTCTTGTATCTGTGTATCTGTTAAAGTATTTTTAATATAAGTATCATCCTGAGTATTTTATTTATTAGCGAGTGTTATAACACACGGTTTCAAGTCAAATAAAGAAGCCAATTCTTCAACAAAAATTATGTTCATACTGCAAACGTACCGGACATATTATTAGTGAATGTCGCACACGACAAAATTCACAAAATACTCAACAAACAAATTTTTCACCAAACTTTCAACATAATTCGCAAAGCTTTCAGCAAAGACAAAACCCTAGCTATCCACCAAGAAATTTACCTGGCCCTAGCTTTCAGAGACCATTTCAGCAACAAAATCAAAACTTTCAACAAAATCGTCCGAATTTTCAACAAAATTCAATGAGACAAAATCAAAGTTACTCAAATCAAAACAGGCCATCAGCACCCCAATCAAACCCAAATTTTAATAGGCAAAATAAAACTCATCATGTTAATTATGATAATTTACCAAGCGAAAATTCAAATCATTATCAGCATGACTTTAATGATGTTGATTATACTGCTAATCAATATAGCCAGAAGACTTACAGCGACAATGGAGATTGTGACCAATTTGATTATGCTGATAATCAAGAACAAATAACGTTTAACGAAAATTTTCACGATTCCCCATTTCCAACCGATCCCCCGGACTATCAAACAGACCAAACACTGGACACATTGACAAACCAAATTCAAACAATGAATTTGCAGAATTACAACCCCGACGTGAACTTCCCCGAACAAATATTTTTCTAAACCCGCTATTAACCGTAAACTCAAAAAATCTTTATTATATAAAGGACATCACAAATAAATTTAAAATTTTAATTGACTCTGGAGCTGGTTTAACTATTTTCAAGCAAAAAACATGCGAAAATTATAAGCAAAGATCCCCGGAAAATGTTGTTATTCAAGGAATAACAAACCAAAAAATTATAATAAACGAATCAACACTTATTCCATTTCAAATTGGTAACCCGCATAAAGTAAGTATACATACACAACTTGGATATAGAATTCGACGGACTTATAGGTTCCGACTTTCTAGAGCATTACAATTGTATAATTGATTTGAAAAACAAACAACTTATTACTGACTTTAAGACGATTCCACTTTTCAAAGTTACTGAAAATTCACTTCATGAATGTACAGATAATTTTGATTTCCTGCGCTATACTGTTAGCGCAGGAAATAGACAGAGTAAGACTTCCAAATTCCATCGTAAGAATAAATCACAAAGGTGAATTTTTAACATCAGTTGTCAATGCAAACGCAATGCCGAAAAATGTAAATTTTTCCAAATTAAAATTCGAACCATTTCAAAATTCTAACCAAATATTAAATATTAATGATAGCAACCAGGATAATTTTATAAACGATAACTTTGAGCGTGAACAAATTATTTTAGACCAATTAAGATTAGAACATCTAAATCATGAAGAAAAAGATTTAATAACAGATTTATGTCTTAAATTTTCGGACATATTTTATTTAGAAGGTGTTAAATTATCATTTACAAACGAAATTAAACACGCAATTGACACTAATCATGCTAAACCTGCCTATACAAAATCATATAGATACCCACAAATTCACAAAGAAGAGGTAAAAACACAAGTCTCAAAAATGTTAGACCAAGGTATAATTCGACATTCAATATCACCATGGTCCTCCCCAGTTTGGGTAGTCCCGAAAAAAATTGACGCTTCTGGAAAACAGAAATGGCGTGTAGTCATCGACTATCGAAAATTAAATGAGGTTACAATAGACGACAAATATCCCCTTCCGAACATTTCAGACTTACTTGATCAATTAGGGCGATGCCAATATTTCACTACTTTAGATTTAGCATCAGGTTTCCATCAAATTGAAATTGATCCTAAAGATATTCAGAAGACCGCTTTCACAGTCGAAAATGGACATTTTGAATTTGTACGTATGCTATTTGGATTAAAAAATGCTCCATCAACGTTTCAAAGAGTGATGGATAACATTTTATTGGGAATTCAAAATGAACGTTGTCTCGTTTACATGGACGACATCATTATTTATTCGCCAACAATCCATGACCACATTTCTAGGTTAAATGAAGTCTTTAAACGTCTTCAGAAAGCGAATCTTAAGATTCAACCTGACAAATGTGAATTCCTAAGAAAGGAAGTTGCGTATTTAGGACATGTTATAACTGAAAATGGAGTAAAACCGAATCCCGCGAAAATCGATTGTATTCAAAATTTCCCTGAACCGAAAAATCAAAAAGAAATCAAGTCATTTCTAGGACTTGCTGGTTATTACAGACGCTTTATTTCAAACTTCGCAAAAATCTCGAAACCAATGACTAAATTACTTCAAAAAGACATTTTATTTCATTTTGATACTCAATGCAAAAATTCGTTTAACGAATTGAAACAAGCTTTAATATCCTCTCCAATTTTAATTTACCCTAACTTCGACGAACCATTCTTACTAACAACAGACGCAAGTGCATACGCTATTGGCGCTGTACTTTCACAAGGACCCATAGGAAAAGACCTACCTATCGCTTATGCTTCTCGAACACTATGTAGTGCTGAATCTAAATACAGTACGATAGAACGTGAACTGTTAGCTATAGTATGGTCAGTAAAACACTTCAGACCGTATATTTTTGGCAGAAAGTTTAAACTAGTTACCGACCACCGACCTTTGACGTGGTTATTCTCAATCAAAGATCCAGGCAGCAGACTCGCTCGCTGGCGCTTGAAACTAGAAGAGTACGATTACGAAATAGTCTACAAACCCGGCAAAATCAATAAGAACGCCGATGCTCTTTCTAGAATAAAAATTAATAATTTTAAAGAATGTTCCAAATTAAATTTCAAAATATTAGCCGCAAACAATTCAGATGAAGACGAAACTATAGAAATCGATGACGAAGATGAACCTAATTCTGACGAAATAACGAAAGAACAAGTTTCAAATGAATTAGAAACTTTTGTTAACCTATACAAGACAAAATCCTTAATTGATTACTCAAAAATAAAATTTACAAATAAACAATTATTAGACCGAGACCATAAAAATATCATCACCTTTTTCAAACAAAATAAGTTAGAAGATCTTCATTATAAAATAATAGAAGATATATTTGAGGAAAATCCCGATTTTACAACCTATAAAGTTAACACAGTATCTAGCAAATCTGTGAGAAAAAGAAGGTATTTTATAGTCCCTTTGCCTTTCGACGGAGTAATAGAATGTTTATTCATCCTATTATACAAATTTAAAAACGAAATTGATCTCTCTCAAACCTTTCATGTAGAAAACAATTTAGAATTACCAATATTAGAAATGCTTTCATTTATTTTTGCCGAACAAGATTTAAAATTAGTTATTTGCCAAAATATCGTCAAAACACCAGACAAAGACGAAATTCCTATCATACTAGACCAACATCACTCAGGAAAAAATAATTTACACAGAGGTATAAATGAAACCATTAGACGTATTAAAGAAAAGTACAATTGGACTGGCTTAACCAAAGACGTAGAGAAATTTATCAAAAATTGCGAAATTTGTCAAAAATCAAAAGTGTGTCGTACAAATCTCAGTAACCCATTAGTGATTACCGAAACACCAAAGACGCCTTTTGAACGTATAAACATAGACGTTTTCGAAGCACCAAATAGAAATTACGCACTGACCATCCGAGATGAGCTTACAAAATTTACTCAAGCTTATGCTCTTCAAGACAAAACAAGTAAATCAATAGTCAATACTTTATTGCTATACTTTCAACACTATGGTACACCCTTAAGGATTCACTGCGACCATGGCCGTGAATTTGACAATAGCCTACTCCGTGATTTATGTACCTTGTACGACGTCAAATTAACCATTTCAAGTGTTAGTCATCCTCAATCAAATGGATCACTAGAACGATTTCATGCCACTCTTACCGAAATGATAAGAGTACACCTCGCAGAAAACCCAGACGAACATCCTTTTAACATCCTCCCTTACGCTGTAATCTGTTACAACAATTCAGCAAACAAAACGCACGGATTTACACCGTTTGAGTTAATTTTTGGACACACATCCAGTAGACCCCCTGAGACATTGTACAACGAAAAAGACCTGATCACAAAATATATACGAGACCTCAATAACAGAATATCTCATTATTATAAAGTTGCCCGATCTCGAACCCAGACGCATAAAGTAAAAGCTAAAGTACGCTTCGATAAACATGTCCCCGAGAATCGTTACGAATTTCAAGTAGGAGACAAGGTTTACGTAAAAGAATCACAAATTAAAGATAAATTGCAAAACAAATTTAATGGTCCCTTTGAGATAATTCAAATATTTCAAAATTCTGCAATATTAGTTAATCTTGAAACCAAAAACAAAACAAAAGTAAATTTTGACAGAATGAAGCCTTACTACGAAAATTAATTTATTTTCAGGTTTCTTCTGCTGATCGGAACAGTAGCTTCACAATACACGATAATCCCAATTAATAACACCGTAGGAGTATACTATCACGAAGACACTAAGATTGACATTACTCACGACAAATGGACACTTTTGGTACATAAAAACATAACATCCATCAAATTAGCATTTGACAACAATGACAAGATCCTATCTCAAATCCTAAACATGTTTGATCCCGCTATTCATAATTTCAACGTTTTTCAAACAGAAGTAAAACCTCATATCAGCCTTTTAAACCAAATTTCAACCTCCATTGGATCCAAATTTAACGAAGTCTTTTATGACACCAAACGTTATAAACGCGGACTCATTAATGGTATAGGTTCTGTATTTAAATCACTTACTGGTAATCTTGACGCATCAGATGGAGAATATTACTCTAACTGTATAAATAAATTGAACAATGATGAACATCAACTAGAAAATTTAATTAAAAATCAAATTTCAGTCACAACTTCGGTCATCAAAAATTTTAACACCACTATCCAAAGGTTGCGTGTTGACGAAGAAACATTCAATAGAGACATTAAAGAAATAGAAAACTCTATTATCAGTATAAATGATAAAACTGATTCTATTTACATGAAATTAAAATTTCTAGGAATTTGTGAACAACTCATGGAAAGTTACTTGTACATTGAAGATAACTTAAATGACATTTTAAACTCTGTGACATTTGCACGTTTAAAAATAATCCATACTTCTATTATTACCCCAGGAGATCTAATTACCTCATTACAGGAAATTTCTCAAAATTTACATAGGAATAATTTACCTTTACCTGTCAGATTTTCAAACATTGCTCAGTATCTAGACATAATAGAACTAGAAGCATTTCAATCCAATTCAGATTTAGTATTTGTTTTAAGAATACCCCTGGTAGAACAACAAACGTACACCCTCTATCATTTGTATCCCATTCCTATTTTGGATAATAGAACTGGTTTACATCACATTTTACCTATCACAAATAAATATATCGCGAAAGACGATGATTCTTTGATGTATGTACCCGTTCCTGATCCAAGTATTTGCAAACCACTAAATTATGGCACAAAATTATGTTCAAACTTATTTGCATACCCAATTGATAACGACGCTACCTGTGAAGCACGCTTATTTAAAAATCTACAAAGGATACCAGAAAACTGTATTACTTCACTGATATTAAGTAAAGGCTATAATGTCCAAGAGCTTGAAGCTAATATGTGGTTAACCATCATCTCTGAACCTCTACACATCACGATAAGCTGTCCCAAGAAAAGTTCAGTAACAGAACTTATTTACAAAAACTCAATCCTGAAATTACAACCTGGCTGCAGTGCCTTTATTGGGATCACTAAGGTCCAAGCAAGCACCAAAGAGTATTTGGAAACAAATTACAACCCTCATCCAATCTTAATTCCATTCGACTGTTGCAGCAAAATGCCAGACAAACTAAAGTGGCCAGAGCTTAAACCACTAAAGCTTAACAACCTCAACGTGGAAGAATTGGAAATTGCGAAACATAAACTCGACTAATATTCCAGAGACTTAGATGACATCATTAACCAACCCTTCATCGAAAAACACTATTCGTGGTTTACCTATCTAACTATTACACTTATTATTTGCATTATAATTTCATATGTATCCTGCAAATGCCGACGAAGAAGAAGACTATCCATTGTAGCATCTGGATCACCTCCACCTCCACCAAATCGCAGATTTAGTGTCCTCACCAGGCTACTTCCAAGGAGAAGACCACCCATACACCGCGAAGATGAAATCGACGAAGAGTGCATCGAAGTGAACAGTTGAAAAACTAGTGCATCTCAGTGTCATTTTTGAAAAGAACTTATTTTAATCATTTTATATTATATAATTTAAATATTCTTTATCTGTATTTTATCTAGTTTTATTATTTCAATATTTCGTATTATGTAACTTGAATTTAAAAGTCGATGTATAACATCAACTTTTTTTATAAGAAGGGAGTTGTTATATGAAACTCATAGCAGCTTATAATAACTTACATTTTATTATTTAGTGTTACTCAGATAAGATTTCCATATCAGTGCATATTATATGACACATCCTTTCTCATGGCATTATATTTCGCTTATCAGCACATAATGCAGAATAGCCGTTGACCAAGCTGTCGCTTGCCCACCTGCATGCTGAACTTGCATTATATAGTTTATAAAAGACCATTTTCAAAGCAAATTGTATTAAGTGTAGTATGACTCTACGTCAAGTGTAGAACGACCAGTAGTAAACATCAAAATTAAACTCACTCACATTTTTCATTTCATGTAATTCAAATAAAGTTTTTTTTTTTAAAAGTTATTATTGCGGCAAGCAATATAACATTTTCTAAAACATGCCACGAGATGGCATGTTAAAAAACATAACATCAAAACATCAACATAAAATTACCACTTTGTAATTACCACTTATTAAATTACCACTTTGTAATTACATATATATCCAAAAGATTCGAATAATTGAAAAACAAAAAATATTTTTAAGTTATACAATGTGTAGGTATTTATTTTCACTATTCTTGTTTCTTCGGAATCCAAACTCGGCACATTTTTTATTTTGAATTTAACAAAAACAATTAACTACGATCCGGCAATTGATCCGGCGTCTTATAGAGTACTAGCACCTGCGCCACCTGCTGGTACCTACCGATTCGCCGTTTCGCTGACTAAAGGCAAGGCTAAATTTTTTGTACTAAATCCCCGCCTAGGGTTCGGCGCATATAACTAAAATCCATCAAATTGTGAACAAAATCTGATTCAGATAGGAAAGTATACATTCAATAAAATTAATAATAACATAGATTTCTACTTGCTTCGAGTAATAATCTTAGTAAGCAATAAGAAAATAAACCAATGCAGCAGCGTCCAGTACCAGGCGCCCCACGCGCATGCCACCGCCGCACCGAAAGGCGCCTCCCTCCGCTTACCCCTCCCACGACTTAATATCACAAAGGCTGCCTGTCGCAGCGCGGGCTCAGAAGGCGCCTTAAATTCGCGCGGACGGAGTCGCGGGTAACAGCTAGTCACTAATAATTTTAAACAATGATATTAAATAAGGTTTTAATTATTACTGATGAAAGCTTGAAGCTTGAAACAGTACTTATACTCCCTGAAATACTTTTGTTAATTATACAGTAGGTACTTGATTCAACGTTTCCGCATAATTTGAATATTTCAAGTTTCCCCAAATTCTCAGCAGATATTTTTTCTCTTTTTTATAGTATGATTTTTAAAGCTGTATACCTATGTAAGCTACAAGTCATTTCCTAGGTCTATGGTTTATGGTTGAAATAATATAGAAAGCGATTAATTTTAATCGGCATGCTTGAGATTTTGGATTTATTTATATTTTATTGAATTTTTTATTCTATTTTTTCAATTATTATACATTTTGTAATATATTCTTTAAATTTTTTTTTGGATACATTGAAAGAACACACTAAGAAGTGTGTTCATAAAGAGTTTCTTAGATTTTTTCTCAGTTGTTATGCTTTTATGT
>CAXKVY010001520.1:0-32507 GCA_964058915.1 Tetropium fuscum
ATGCGCTATTGTATTATTATATTATCATATATAATATTATTGTATAATTAGTAGGACATATTTTATTCCTAAGGCATTTTATTAAAACAGGATGTGATCCTGTAAGATACGAAAAACATAAAAAAAGAGTAACTAATCATTGTCACAGAGAAGCAGACCGTGCATATTCTGAAAGAACATGCTCTTGTCATCTGAAGCACATGACATATTTGCAAACAATGACAAATCCGGTACATGGCACGGAAGCGCCGGAAGCAAGCAAGAACTTTCGATGTGCCCCATTTATGACTCTCATCTCAACTCATCTGTCCTCTGCATACTCTGTAAAAGTCGATAAATCTGAATTTTCTTGGAACTACTTGAGTATTGAGCTTCACATGCAGATGATGATGAAAGCCGACACTATAAGATGCCTGAAATGTTCTCCGGTCTGAAGTTCTTAAGTTGGCGACAATGTTATCGAGTGTCTTACAACCAGGGTGGCATGTTATTGTTGTCATAAGTTTGCCAAAAATACGAGTACACTTGTAACTTTAAAATATTTTCTGCTATATCGGATGTCAAGGGTTTTGTTACGTAAACCATAAAGCAGACAAGGAACACGGCTAAGCATGGCAAAATATCAAGACAAATATTTCATAAAAATTAGCAACCAAAACTGGAAAGAAAAAATCTTGTTAATTTATTAGTCCTTCGACTATTATTGTACTATTAATATTACTCACATTACTTCATTCGGAATTAGTAATAGTAATTCTCACACTAACTCAATGTTCCATTTGAACTGAAATTGCAAACAGATTGTCTGATTTTGGTCGCAAGCTAGATGACGGTTTTCTTGATTGCATTCGATTATCAATTATTATTTAGCAGATAACAAAACAAATAAACTAATCTGTATTTTATGTAAACATGTATCTTAATGACACAGAAAACACAAATTTCAGTTCGTTGATTCTGTGTGTATGACGACACATGTGATCCTTAATACCTTCCAAGCACTAGGTAATTTTGAATTTCCAGAACGGCCTCGAAATCTTCGCTAAAAAAGGGATTAATAACATAGGTCTACGGTTAGACACTGCCTCTGCAGACCATTTTTGAAGTGAATACTTCTTTAGCCCCATGAGAGTGATTTTTCAAGGTCGCGTCACGACACATTTTATAACATTTTAGTCTCGCAAGTGATATAAATTGTAACGTAAGGTAAGTGTTCTAAAGCGGAAAGCAATTTTGATATAATTTATAAGCGATCGTGACAGAATCGGAATTAACCAGAATACAATATTGCTTATGTATATCCTGCTGGGTATATCTGGATTGGGCTTTCGAATCTGATCCAAATGAATGATGATCTTTTTGTGGAGGATGCGTCCCTGCCATACCATAAAGCCAATATGTACAATACCTCTCTCTCTCCCCTCTGCCCCCCCCCTCTCTCTCTCTTTCAGTCTCTCAACGAATTGGTAAAGAAGTATTCACTTCCATCACGTGTACTATGCTGCACGCGGATTTTTTTAAATATTCCCTGAACAACACAAATTTGATATTAATACAAAAATATTCTGCCTCGTTAATTAAATTTGTCAATGGATACATCTATATTCTAATTTTTAGATGTTTTTTATTATTTGGATTTTTTTAACACATAATGCACCTTTATTTTTATTGGTTTTTAAATTAAGTATTTAGAATTACTCGAATTTCATTATGTACTTATATAATGAAATAATGTAAACGAATGTAACACGTTGTATAACATGTTGTATTATGTTATCTACGGCCCATGATTTAAAAAATCTGAACATGAATACGAAAACGAAATTTTGCGTAAAATGAATAAAAATCCGTTACGAAACTCATTTGAGTTAGGTAATGGAACATTACGTAACTCAGTTAGTTAATGACTTTCATTACCCAAGTCAAATGAATTGCGTCATAGGTTTTAACCAGGTCAGTTAACTTAGCCCCCTACTTTTTGGTTTTTTAAATGTTCTTCTTTGTCATTAATTGTATTCGTTTTGTGCTCAATTGTGCTAATATTTTATCCCTTGTGCTCATTTTTAAATAGCAAAGAAACTCTAAATTATTCGGGGGACGGGGACTAACTTGACCCTTAGTCCCCCATTCTTTAAAGTTTTAAAAATATATTTCGCTTGAACAAGCGCACATATATTGTGCGCTTCGATGCGTATATCGTTCGATTGTGCTCAATTGTGTCGATATTTTTTCAACTGTACTCTAATTCTAATTAATAAAAAATTTAAAAACTAATTCAAGGGCTTGTTCCTCAGTCCCCCATTCTTCAAAATTTTTTAAAATATTTTTGGCTTATTCTGCTTTGCTCGTTTTGTACTCAATTATACTCAATTGTACTCATAAAAATTGATCCGACTCGAAGACTTCGAAGTAACGAATCAGTAACCAAATAGCGGGTCATTCGCAGTAACCAAATATTACAAAACACCGACAAAGTACATGTTGATTAAAGTATAGTCTAATATTATAAATGATATTTGACACGTTAGTGTCAACTTGTGCAGTAATTTTCAATAAAATGAAACAAATTTTAGTACAAACTTATTATTTTCTCAGATCTAAAACAGATCTGAGAAGATTTTGTACCAATCGATTTAGACAAAATAGCTAATTACCTTCCAGATTTCTGTAATCGTCACTTTTTGCTCATGCAAGGTGGCACAGCTACTTGTTTGCAAATTAACTAAATGATTATTTACATCTAGATTTTCCTTACAGGAGATGGAATGATCATAGTAATGCTAGACTATTTTGGAAACTAACACAATTGAAAAAATATCGGCACAATTTAGCACAAAATGAGCACAATCGAATAAGTAAAGTATATTTTTAAAAATTTTAAATAATGATGGCTGATGGTCAAGTTAACTCCCGGATTAGTTTTTAGTTTTATTGGTATTTAAAAATAAACAGAATTGATAAAAATATCGGCACAATTGAGCATAAAACGAGCGCAAACGAACAAGCCGAAAATAGTTTTTAAAACTTTAAATAATAGGGGGGCTGAGGGTCAAGTTAGCCCCCGGATTACTTTATGTTTTTTGTTATTTAAAAATGAGCACAATTGAAAAAATATTGGCACAATTGAGCATAAAACGAGTACATTTAATGATAAAGAGAAACACTCGCAGTAGTTTCCACAAACACCAAAACACTTTCACTTCGCTCGACGCGCGTTTCGCCAACCAAGTTGGCATCATCCGGAGACGATTAAAACTAATCTTAAACTACAAAATCTACCATATTTATACTATTTTTATGGTGACGTCACTAATGATATCACCGTGAAATTTACGCGTGACTAATCACGCTTCAATGATCGGTTGCTAAGCAACGCGTAAAGCGGGCTATACGGTATAGGTCCCTTGTCGCTATTCATACTACTATTACATTTTACAATTTCTATGCTCTCAAATGCATCCAACTGTCTATTATTGGTCACATTTCTAACTAATCTTAAATTACTAATATCTATTCTATGATTGTTGTCAAAAGCATGTTGTGCAACACTAGACTTATCTGTTCTTCCATATTTTAGATGAGCCATATGCTCTTTAAATCTGATGTTAATTGATCGTCTCGTTTGTCCAACATATTTTCGATCACAATCATTACAACTAATTTCGTAAATCCCAGACCTTTCATTTGGAACAATTTTATCCTTTGGATTGTCTAAAAGTTGTTGTAATTTGTTGCTCGACGAATGAATCGCTGTTATACCCACGTTTTTGAAAACCTTACTCAAACCACGAGTAAACCGGGATTTGTACGGGATGGATACATATTTTGGAGCCTCTATATCCTTTTGAAAGGTCGTAGAATTACGAAGTGTGTCCTTAAATTTACGCTTCCTAATTAGTTTTTCAACTATATCTCTAGGATAACCATTACTCACAGCTATATCTTTAATTAATACTTTTTCTTTTTCAAACCTCTCATTACTGAGAGGGAAACTTAGTAAACGATGGACAAGAAAATTAAAACTTGCCATTTTATGTTGATAGCAGTGGTGAGAGTCATTAGGGATATATCTGATCGTACTGATATCTTTTCTATATATATATATATATATATATATATATATATATATATATATATATATATATATATATATATCAAATTCTAACCTATTGTCACTATTTTTAATTACTAATACATCTAAAAATGGAAGTTTTCCATTATTTCCTAGTTCATATGTAAACTTTACAGAAGTGAAACGACTATTTAATTTGGAAATGAAGTTTTCTACATCCACAATCTTAGTGCCAAACACGGCAAAAATGTCATCCACTTACCTAAGCTAAATCCTAGGAAAATACTCGAATTCTTCTTTTGCTTCAGTTTCAAATCGACTCATGAAGACATTAGCAATGTAAGGCGATAAACAGTTACCCATTGCTGTTCCTTCATGTTGTTCATAAAACTTGTCATTGAAACGGAAGCAATTTTGTTTCATACAAAGTTTTGTAAGGTTTATATATTCTTCTATTACTTCTTTTCTATAGTTGTTTAATTCGAGTAAATCCTCAAGATAGTCCAAGGTCTGTGGAATTGGTACACTAGGAAATAATGAACAAACATCAAAGGAAATCAAAATTTCACCCTCTTGCAATTGAATATTCTTGACCTTATCAATGAAATCATTCGAATTTTTAACTGAAAAACTAGGCTGTGTAATGGGCAAACTTTCAAATTCCTTAGTCAATCATTTTGATAAATGGTAAGTCGGAGATCCAATAGACGATACTATTGGACGCACCGACTTTCCTGGCTTATGAATTTTTGGTAGACAATACAATCTAGGTACAGTAGGGTTAGACACACGTAACCCTTTCTTAGCAGGTGGAGTAATAAGGTTGTTTAACATTTTTCATTTCAGTGGTCATTCTTGGTAAGCGTAAATTTAAAGGTCTGTAAAGGTCTGGGATTTACGAAATTAGTTGTAATGATTGTGATCAAAAATATGATTTAAATAGCATAGACAGATTTAAAGAGCATATGGCTCATCTAAAATATGGAAGAACAGATAAGTCTAGTGTTGCACAACATGCTTTTGACAACAATCATAGAATAGATATTAGTAATTTAAGATTAGTTAGAAATGTGACCAATAATAGACAGTTGGATGCATTTGAGAGCATAGAAATTGTAGAATGTAATAGTAGTATGAATAGCGACAAGGGACCTATACCGTATAGCCCGCTTTACGCGTTGCTTAGCAACCGATGATTGAACCGTGATTAGTCACGCGTAAATTTCACGGTAATATCATACCGTAGCCCGCTTTACGCGTTGCTTAGCAACCGATTATTGAAGCGTGATTAGTCACGCGTAAATTTCACGGTGACATCATTAGTGACGTCACCATGAAAATAGTATAAATATGGTAGATATTGTAGTTTAAGATTAGTTTTAATCGTCTCCGGATGATGCCAACTTGGTTTGCGAAACGCGCGTCGAGCGAAGTGAAAGTGTTTTGGTGTTTGTGGAAACTACTCCGAGTGTTACAGTTACATCAAAAGTTCCAGCCCTATCCAGTAGTATAAAGAGAAACATTAAAAAAAAAACAAAAGTAGAGAGCTAACTTGACTGACCTGGTTTTACCGAAGCAGACGTAGATAAATATTTATACAACACTATATCGTATTTTTTTTATAATTTACAATAAACTAAATCACATATTTCCAAAAAATGAATAATTATATAATAGTTTTATTGCATTACATAAAAACCCCTAAACCGGGCTATGAAATTCTGCAAACAAATACTAACTGGCACTGAGAAAGCTGGGCCGATAGTTTGAAACTACATTTATTGAGGATATGCATTTTCTATGAGTTTCTATTAGCCTCTTTCATTTCCAAAAAAGTATAATATATACCTTAATATTTTTTAGTATTTATAAATTTTTTATTTGAGTTTAATTTTTAAGAGGAATAATCAGAAATAAATCGAGAGATTTGAAACTTAAGATTTTTATTCATATGACTAACATGCCGTAGGCGTGACTTCCAGATTTTTTATATTGGGTTGGGTAAATACACAGCTTACAAGGAGATATAAGAATCTAAAGTAAAAAAAAATTAACATGCGTAGGAAAACAGTTATTACTATTACCATAAATTATATTGAAGAAGAATTCTTATGAGACATTAACGAACTACTGGGACGTAACAAAAAAAAATTATTCCGTGAATACGCGGAAAAAGTTTAAAATGAGTTAGGTAAATATTATATCGAACTACTTTTTACGCACTACTTTTGCGTCCAGTTGAATTGATATCAAATAATGAACTATTAGTTATTAGGCCAGTAGCTAGTTAGACTTTTTCATAAAGGAAATTAATATATAATATATACGAACAAATAATATTTAGATATGTAATTTCCAATGAAATAATCTTTAAAACAGCTATAAATTAGTACGTTACAGTTTTTTTAATTCAAATTTTAAAGTTTTGTGCGATCATATGAATATTAAAATTTTTAATAAATATAAAGGTATTTATTCATCATCATCATAGATAAATCGACAATAATAAAAGGTTATACACAAAAATTAAAAAAAAAACAAAAAAATCCGTTTTATAAGATAAGAAACAAACAATTAAGTTTTTTTCTTTTTGCTGAAAAAAAAATGTTTTTTGCCTTTATTTGCCAATTTGCCACTTCGATAGGAAATTTTATTCTCTACAAAAAATCGGTTATGTATATTCCGGATAAAAATACACTTTTAGTCCGCTACTAAAAGTTACACATACCTCATAAATGTGGCAACCTCGTAGCATACGTCAAGCTACAGTGCAACCGACCGTTACTTTGTAGTGATGTTCAATAGAGTTCAGAGTGCCAATCATAGCAGTCGTACGGTAAGGTTTTAAAATTTAGTTCTCGATATAATTCTTGCATAAAAGTAATTAAGTCGCAAAAAGTAATCCAAAACAGTATACGCCAAAAATTTTGTTATGCTTGAATAGATTTCATGTGTTTGGGGCACTACAGTACGAACGGTTGCAAATAAATTTATAGGTTAGGTTTTCTGTGACTTCAAGGATTGATTTAACAGAGGAGTAAAAGTCCGAATTTTGTTGGGGCAAAGATACGCACGTACTTTCACCCCATCAGTGCGAATTTTTAACCCTTATTTTTGTTGTTTTAGAGCCTACAAACGAAAAACAAACCGATTACGCAAGCAATAATTCTTCAAGAAACTGCGAAGAAAAGCAAATGGGAAATCAGTGCGAGCCACTGCAAGAGATTTTAAAGTTGACGAGTCATATTTAAGAGCACGCCTAGGTTCTACGGTATAACGAAAAAGATGTTTAGAAAAATGGCTTATGAGTTTGCAGAGGCCAATGATATTCGGTATAAATTTAATACAGAAACAAAATTAGCGGGAAAAGACTGGACGCAGTCTTTTTTTAAGGAACACAATTTATCAAAGCGCCGCAAAAAAATAGCTTAGGTATAATTATGAGCTTCAAGATGCAGGTGGAACGATTTTATAACAACCTAACAATGCTCATGTCTGGTTATGAGTCCTCCAAGCAGAATTTATAACATGGACCACAGCGGTATTACCACTGTGCCAAACAATATACCAAAGGTTATTGCTGTTGAAGGGAAGCGTAGTGTAAACAGAATTAGGTACATCAGCCGAAAGAGGACAATTAATTACTACACTATTGCTGTTTCAGCGCTAGTGGACATTATATACCACCAGCATTAATATATCTGGAGAAGCGAGCAAAACATTTTTTTAAGTTGCAAGAAGATGAAGAGAGAAGTTAAGATGCAAGAAAGTTAAAGCTAGTAAACAAAGAAAAAAAGAATGTTAACAGAATTAGATGATAACGCTAAAACTGAGAGCATTCAACCGACAGAAGAAATTTCTTGTCCAAGATGAGAGGAAATTTATATAGAACCTAAAAAGACTAGGGCCAGTGTTTTAGTTGCTCCTTATGGTGGCAGGATATGTGTTGCAGTTACGAGGGTGACATATTTTTTATGATTTATCCTCTGACTAATCTTATTTATAAATAAAATAAGGTATAAACTTGGTAGAATTAGTTTTTAAGTTTATAGTTTCAAAACTATCCTTTTTATTTATTTTAACATAACGCCAATTTTGTCCTCAAAATAATTTATTGTTTGTTTTTATTTTAAGGCTTATTCAAATTTAAAATCTATCTACAGTCTGCATTAGATATGTTGTGATTTGTTCGTATGCTGCGGACAATTTTTAAAGCATGTTTTGTAGGAATTTTACTTTTAATTTATGTTATACGTTAATTTTTCGTAAGAAAATAAATCATGAACACTTTTAATTTAGTTTTATACTATATTTCGATGTTACAAACTAAACGTTTTTCTGAAAATATTTATTTGGTGCAAAAGGGAATAATTATTTTTTGCTAGAGTAGAGGGTCGGACGTATTGTGTCTATGTATTATGATGTATTGTTTTTAGTGCTAGCATATGACGGATATTGTTTTATAATAATGATTTATAAACATTATATTATTAAGTACCAATATTTTTTTAAATTTCTTTATTTTTGCAGCGACTCTAGTGCGGTCTAGTGCTCTAGTCTAGACATATATCACATATCATTGATATATATATATATATATATATATATATATATATATATATATATTTAATGTTGCACACGAACACCACATGAACATTTGTGAATCGCAAAGTCAGGAGAATTAAAAATAAATAAATACCAACTTATAGTAATACCAGCTGAGAACCGAAATTAAATGGACATTTAACCCTTTTTAAGCTCATTGCCATCGTTTTACGAGTATATTACTAATGTTCGTTAACACAAGGTCGATGACGTGAAGCATCCGGTAACTTTTTCTGGATTACCATATTTCAACTCGACCTCCCCGAATACAATTTTGTTAACCCCATATAGATTAACATTAGATACCAGAGCAATCTACTTCTCCATAAATCGGAGAAATGTTCTATTCAATAAGACCGGACGTTTTAGTACATGAAACTAGCATTCAAAATTATTTTAATGCAATAACCAGCATATTATTTATTTTCATAAAATTAATTTTCCCGTTTTATAAATCTGAATCCCTGAAGCCAATATAGCCTAAGCATATTAGAAGAAGGAAAGGAAAATAGAGCAAAGTTTTGCCATAGTCGTAATTTTCTCACCCTTTATGTTCTTCGGGTCGCTAAACATCTGAACTTTGCTAACAGAAATTTTGCCTAGAACCTCTTTATTTTGTTGAAAAAAAAAATTTAATTTTGAAACCTTGTTCGGCTTCTCCCCTATATCTCAAGATCTATGCATTTTATCGAAAAGACCGTTCTATACAAAATTAAAGTAGATAAAATTTCCTACATTATTAATGTAGCTGGCAAATGGTCAAAATACAAAAAGATGACAAAAATGTGATTCATGACACTTTACCTCCGATTTCCGTGAATACAACCCAGAAAATATTGCAGACGGATGAATAAAATTAATTTATAATTGCATCAATGCATTCGTGAAGAGTATGTAGTCTAAGGAATATATGAAAAATTTTAAAAAAATAAAAAAATTATAAATTTATAAAAAAACTAAAGAAATGTGTACAGTAAATAAAAAACTAGAAGCTACAACTTGTAGGTGGTGGTTTCATGTTACTGTACAGCTTCAAATAGGCCTCAGTTTGTTGAAAAGTGCATATAGTATTAGACGGATTCATTGAGTGACAGTGGCGGTAAGGAATTTTCAAATTGTATTATATAGATTTCAGGAATAAAATACGTTGTAAGAAAAAAATGCAAGAAATGTTGTCTACTTTAATTTTGTATAGAATGGTCTTCGCAATATACCGCATAGTTTTTGAGATTCTTTGCAAAAAGAAAGGGCAAAATTTAGATTCATATTCAGCGACTCAAAAAACATGAAGGATGAGTAAACTACAACTATGGCAAAATTCTCCCCTATTTTTTCTAATATAGCTAACCTAATATTATTTTTCTTTCTCCACGCAACCTCTAGCTCTCGCATCCTGGTCAACAACATAGGTGTTGTTCTCCTGGTTTGTCGCACTTCTTCTCTTTATTCGTGAGGGTTTGCTGTACGTACCTATACGTCTCTATGGACCAACTAACTAAGCATCTGGCTACTGTACAGTAGTCATCTGCTAACCTCGTCGCGGCATCGATTTGCTCATTTCAGGTATTTAACGTTGTTTTCCCACTGGATGTTCTCTTTGTTTATGTGCATATGATTTTGTCTCTACTGGCGAACCATTTGAGGACTTGGATCTTGCCAGCTTGATCTCCATCATTCATATTCGAGTAGTCCTCCAGGATCGAAATTTTAAGCAGTAGCCAGCAGCGTGATGACTACCTCAACTAGAAGGCCTTGGTGATGGTCCGTCTTGGCATATCGGAGTTGTAAACAACAACTAAAGCTGGGAATAAACCAAAGATATTTCCTCTTAGTTAATGATTCTGCGACATGCTCTACTCTTTGATAAACTTTACTTGTCCTAGGCACGCCGCGCCCCGCCGTCCTCAGATGTTATCGACAAACTTTTCTATTTTATTTACGACGTCATTTTGACGACGGTATTTGATGATCATGTAGATTACCATACTATGGGTGGTACAAAATAGATTGCTGAAATGTCTGAACGTAAAAAATGCCAGAAAATATACTAGACATGGCCTAAGATGATATTTAACATCTATATTGGTGGAAGGCGGAGGGATTTACTTGTTCTATGACATGGAGGTTCGAGTTCATCGACAGTGATTGAGGGCTATATACATCGAGGAATAAGTAAGCAAGGTTGAAGTTTTTTGTAAATTGTTCTATCAAATCAAGAATAAAACACAACACCACAAAACATTGTGTTGTTGTGAGAAATGTGTGCAAGGGCACCTTGAAAAATGTAATACAAACTTATCATTTAACTTTAATTAGGTATATTAGATCGGAATCTATTTTTATACAACGTGCCTTTTTATACCGGACATCTATTATTCAAATTTCTTCTCAAAAAAAACTACATATGGACGGGTAGTCCGTCTGTATGTACTCTCATAAGTAAAATCAGCTTTGTTATATGATCTCAGTCTTAGTACGTTAGCAACAACCGGTATTTATACGAATTCCGGTCGCATTAAATCTACAACACATATGCATAACTCAGCGCATAGTTTATCAGAGCGTTGGTAGCCTAGCGGTAAAGCGTATGCGTTATGTCCTTGGGACATAAGGTGTCCCAAGGTCGCCCGATTAATATTATTTTCCATGTAATTAGAAAGCGAGTAAGTATTTCTATCATTGCTGGTTGAACGTAGCGAATTAAGGCAACCGCGAGCCGGGAGTAAATGATTATCAAGTAACCGGTGCTAGAGGGCTAGTCAGCCAAAAAGTATTATGGCATCGTACAAGTACTTTTTAGGTTCATTGTTGTCTCTTCTTTTTCATTGAAATGTTTGTTTTGTTTTGTGTAGATTTTATTCATTTTATAACTTATATGAGAGAAAACAGCACTTTATTTTTTTTACATCTCGATGTATCTAAATTTATTGCAGATCTACATATGGGTCTGATGTTACCACATATTGAGGAGCTTCGGACGAAAGAAAACTATCTGTGAAAAAGTTATTGAATATATTAAATAGAATAACTATCATAAGCGATTAAATTCTCAGCTCCTTACTTATCTAAACTTCTGTCGGAATACAAACTTGGTAAAATGGTTATAATCGTGTTGAAGAAGATAGGAAGCCTTGAGAATTTTTCTTGCAGTAAAACCACAACGAGGGGGTAATAACAAGTTGTTCTTGAATGTGGTTCGAGCGGAAACATCCCAAGGTGCAACATAATATGCATTTAGTTGCTATTTAATGGACCACCTACAATGAATATTTACCAAACAATTGCATTTCTTTTTTTAATTTATTTCATCCATGAATGAGAAGGTGAAGGAATGTAGGATTCGTATATGTTGTAATGAAATTAGAAATATCCTGATATTTTATCCTGGAAGTAATGTGAATCTGTTATATTACCTATACATATTCCAATTCATACTTTGGTCCATGTTTTTTAAAAGGGCCTTGTATTTTTAAAAATGACAAATTAATATTGATGATCAATATTTTACATTCATGCGTTAGATAGTTGTTAAATATTGTACGTTGGATTTTATTTAAAAGTGTCACCAGAGATGTATGATTAATTAATTCATTAGGTATACTTTAATTTGAGTTATTATAAATTCATATTGTGATTTTGGTACAGCAACAAGACAATTGTGTCTTGTTTTTTGTATGTTAATAACTACCTATATTAAACATATTCCTACTATAATACTGTTTAAAATATTTTTCATCGTAGTGTTATACCACAAGTAGATAAATATTAAAATGTGTGCAAGATTAATACAAACATGAAATATTCCTAACCATAAATCGAGTGATTTCGTCGTTCTCATGGGCATTGACCTTAATTTGAGATTAGAATAGTAAACTTCATTAGTTCATATGTTTAATTTTAATCATTCAGTATGGCCTATTATATGGCACTTTTTTTACTTAGGTGGTGTGTTGGATTGAACATTTTTCTCCAAACGTCTCGTATCTCATATGTAAAGAAAGACTAAATATGTGTCAATAGTAGTCATTTTATAATACAATATATATATATATATATATATATATATATATATATATATATATATATATATATATATATATATATATATATATATATATATATATATACATATATATATATATATATATATATATATATATATATATATATATATATATATATATATATATATATATATATATATATATATATATATATTTTATATTAATAAGTGTAAAATATTTCTTTTAATTTCTCATTCCTTTATATTTAATTTTTCTTGGTTTTGTAAACAATTAGCAATTTTATTTTCATTAATATTGTTTGTCTCTATTTGGATCCAAATAGTTGGTATTTCTTGTAACTCAAAGAAGTTAACGTGGGGGCATTTACCTTAACATCTAAAAAATAAGCAAGTCGTAACAATATTAGTATATGTTTACACCATATTAGTACACATATTAGTACACCACCCCAGTGTTAGTGTTGGTAGTGAATTGTTTTGTGAAAGGTTACAGGTGACATAAAGAATTAACTCTGTTTACAAAAGGTAATAAAAAAATCATATGTAAATATAAAATCTTCTTTCTTGTTTTATAAAATTTTCAGATTACAATATAATAGCCTCATATCTATATATTATAAAGCATCACATAAAATTTGAATCTTCTTTTATTCCAACTAATTAGTTAATTAATAATCATAAGCCTAATTGAACCTCCTCTGTGGTAAGAATGCTCATTCCTCTGGTATAGAATCCTTCAGTAATTGTGCAAACGCAATACAAGTGAATACATAGTACCTACACACTTAAAATTATAAAATATAAAAAAAATTATGTTCACAAGAACTGGCGTCCAATAAAAGAAGGATTCACCTGGGGAATACGTAAATAAAGTAAGTATCCAAAAATTATATTCGGAAAGGCGGTTGTCAGAATGAAAATTACAAAGTTCTCGGGTTGAACCGCGTCTGGTCTGAGGTTTGTTAAATCTCGATGTTTCGGCACCAGCTTTGGTGCCATTTTCAATACTCTCTGAGGAGAGTAGTCAGATTAAGGCCTTAGAGAGTACTAACACCTGTTGTGAGACCTGGGGAGTAGGCAAATTAAGGCCCTTAAAATGACAGACCAATTGATGTTTCTTTTTAATTTCATCCTGGAGGCTGCGTTAGTAGTCGTAAAATAACTGCCTTACCATAAATTAGAAAGTAAGTGGAATATCCATGATGTGAAATAGTATCGTTTATTTTAAATTACTCTATAACCTTTAAAAAAATACAACAAAATATAAATTAGATGCTCAAAGACATCGTCCTCTTGCTCCAAATATTTTTGAACCCACTTGTAAACACTCCTGGTAGCCCTGGTAATGATTCTACCCTCAATGTTATTGATAGGATGAACCTTATTGATAGCAAGAATGATGCTTTGCTGGAGAAAAATAAACTACGAATCGTTAACTCTAGGACTATCCGTCAAACAAGCAGAGCCGATCTTCGAGGTCACCTTTTTTTTTCGAAAAATCGAAATATTTCGAAAATTTTTCAAATTTTCAGAGATTTCAAAGACTCACTTTATTAGCTTACCATGGTGCACTTATACCAGGTAACAAATATTAAAATATCAATTTGAAAAAGACACAGCAAAAATAAAAATAGTTTTGACCGTTTCTTCGATAACATCTCGAAAAATACCTAATATACCAATCGATACTCATAAAAATATTAATCGAAATACCTTTTTCGTTTTTTATTGCCTACAACCTTTTCATTTCACTTTATTCGCTAAGAGCTTTAATTTTCCTTATTTACGAAAAACCGATTTTTGAAGTGAAAACTTCATGCAGCGCTCAGCATTTTTTTTGCGGGTGTTAAATGTGACTGAGCCGTCACGCTCGGCTATGTAACGCTCCTCCGGGTAAAGTCGGCTCGAGTCGACTAAGTGAGAGAGGATCAGTCGGCAGAGCGAGACAGTAGAGAGAGCTTTTGGTTATTGAATGAGACTGAGCCGTCATATTCGTCTATATAACTCTCAGTCGAGTAAAGTCCACTCGTGACTAAGCGAGAGAGAAACTTTTTTAGATATTTAAATAAACTTATATCTGAAGTATCTATAGCATATTTTAGTTTCCATAAGTCTATTGTTTCATTCCTAGAATATAAAAGCAATGAAGAAGTTCAATCAGAGCAAAATTCTACAATTTAACTAATTCAAGAATATATTTTTTTCTTTTGTAACTAATATTATTTCACGGGTACAGAGATGAGAATAAATATTTTCATATAACAATATAAATATTATCTCGTTGATTCACCGAACTAATCCATTATATAACATAAACATAATTATATTATATATTTTAAAATTGGAAAATTAGAAGTTTTCACTTCCATCGTGTGGTCAAAAGCACACACCTATATTTTTTCAACTTTCGGAATTTATTAGGTTAAGTTTGCCATTAAAACGCCACGGGCAAAACACGCTCTCTTTCTATTGGACTACTACATATTCAAGCTTAAAGTTTGTCCCATTTATGAGAGAGTAAATATGACATTGGCATTGGCCATCAGGACCAAGTTTTGTAAGCCTTTTTAATATTTTGTTAATCTTGTCTATCCCATTTTGATTATTATATTACTGTATATCCCTTGAGGAAAGTTGCGATACATAATATCAATTATTTTCAAGTCAGTTAAGCTTTTGTTTACAAAAAAGGGATAGGCTGTAATTTAAAGGAAACACTCCATACTTATCAATTTTTAATTTTTAAATACCTGCGATATTTCGTAAAAGATTAAATAAAATATTGTAGATAAGGTGATATATGTATTCTTAACTAATGTTAATATTACTAGGTCATATGTTATCTACACTTAGGTGCCAGTTGTCTAAAAAATATTTAAGGCTTGTAAGTTATCACCCTAAAGTACCTACTACTTATTATCAGAAAATCATCCTCTCAGAAACATAGAAAAAGTACCTACTAAATATGTATGTTGTATGTAATAAAATGGAACTAATGAAATTCAAATTCCTTTCAAAGTGCAGTCGGTTCATGTGATAGTGAGCCATGTTATAGTCCGGCGTATTAGAACCTAAATTTATAAGAATTATGCACAAGAGGTAAAACGCGATTTCTCTTTTCCGTCGTGTCAGTAAGGACCTAAGGACCATATTCAGAATGAGAACCCATAGAATCAGTCACTTTTAACTTCTGTACAGTCCCGCAAAGTACAGGGTGGACAACTAAGAATGGACGCCGGCTGTATCTCAGAAACTACTTATCGTATAACTTTGGGAGAAACACATTACTAAGTAAATCGGCCAAGGGAAATCGCTGGAAATTATTTTCAAGTTTGAAAAATGGCCGCTAGAGGGCGCAATTGTTATGGCAAATCAGAAACGGGATTTTTCTCGAAAATATGTACGTGAAAAGGTATTTTAAATATTGCCATTGTAATCACTGGAAAATGTGCAATTCTTTTTTTGATATAGCTAAACTTGCTTTTCTTAAAATAAGGATAACTGGTTTGGGTTAACGGAATTCAAACTGGGGCTTGTTTAAAAGTGATTTCATTCCTTAATAATGCGTAATATAAACTTTGTCATAATAGATTTTGCAGAGGGCCTCTTTCATTTTGTCGAACATGATTTATGATTAATTCCAAATTTTCAACCCTGAAAAGACACCTAAATTAATAAAAAAAAAAGAAATATTGTAAAAATTTGTCATTTATGTATACATACATACACATACATATGATCAATTAAGAAACTCCGAAATTATGTGCAATGGAAATATTTGTATGATCCGAAAAAATGTGATTATAACTTTGACTTCGATTGTGACTTTAATTTCGAAGCTACAATGTCCATTTAACAACCATTTTACAGGTAATTTCAGGAACTACAAGATCATATACATTTCAATATGCCCAAACCCATAATATTTAAAAGGTAACGGGTTATGCTCGGGAGGTGTGGTCCGCGCACTATAATGCAAACTTATAATATTAATAGTTATATCTCCGTTAATTTTTATTCTACATAAATAGAAAAAAATCCAAAATTACAATCCACATTTTTGTATAATGCCATTTTTTACGTGTCTTTTTTAGTTTTAGAATTGTTTGGAAAATAAAGTATTTTTTTAAGAAATTTGAAAAATCCCTTTTCATTTTCATCATATCTTTATCGAAAAATACGGATTCTAACCCGGCCAAACTTTTGAATTATATGAATAATACTTAAAGTAATTTGTAAAGGGATAACGGTCAATATCCATTCTGATGAGAATGGCTGGGGTTTTAGGATTCATTTTTTTCTCAAAAGCCCATTGTTTTTGCGTCGTATCTCGCTTAGTTATAATCCAATATTAATGTAACAGTGCTCATTTTAAGGGTCTTTCCAAGTACTACAAAAAATATTCTATAAGAGTTTCCCGAAAAATGCATCAGTTTTCCGTTATTTAACGTTGAATACCTCGACCCAACTTGTTGCAAAAAGAAGGTATTCTTCAACAAGCCATAACTCTCTTTAATTTGGACCTAGCACATTCATAAAAAAAACAATCTCTCTGTTTTCTTCATTTTTGGTCACTTCAACTTTTTTGAGACAAAAGATAAGACGAAGATTTTGAGACAAAGATTTTGAGAGGAAGATTTTGAGACGAGGATTTCGAGTTATTGATTCGATTCGAATTAGTGACTGATCATATACGGGCTCCCGTTCTGAATATGGTCTCTACTGACACGACCAAAATGAGAAATCACTTTTAACCTCTTGTGCATAATTCTTACAGCAACCCGCCGGACTACTACCTTCTACTTATTAATAGGCTGTTGTAACTGTTGTCAAGTAATATAATACCGCAACCTGGTTACAACTTAGGTCCTTATCCATGGCGAAACTTTGCACCTATTTTACTGTTATACAAAATACGCAATGTTTATCTAACGCCACTTATCTTCAATGAACAGCAATTTTAAATCAACATACGTGTGAACCTGGCTCCAATGTTATTTAACTCATAAAATAATTATGGTATCTTGTTTTTATCAGAAAACACGCGAAGGAGTTTTTAGGTTACTTGGACAACTCATAAGACACGTTTGTGATTATGTAAGTAAGACACTTTTTTCAATCCATTTTCACAACTGTTTATTCATGGGAAGTTGTGTTTTTTTCGAACCAATCAAAATTGAAAAATAATATGAACATTTCATGGCACTTGCAGCTTTGCGCCTTCTTTGTTTCTTAGGATCACGGAAACTGAAGTAGTTGTTGAAATAATGACTGGTATGTTAATCCTGTGTAAAACCTGCATTTACTCATAAACATGAACATGCTAATTTAGAAACTACCAAATTGACCAGAAAATCTGTTAAATAAGTGTACCTATTGTAAGAAGCTTAACATCAATATGAATATTGAATATTCACAGTCCTAAGAAACGTACCTACTTGACAAACCTTTTTGTCTATTGTATATCTAAATATCCTGTTAATGTTTTCTGAGAAAATAGCTATTAGGTATAAATTGTAAATCATTTTTGGAGGCTATTCTACCTTCTGCCTTTGTTCGTATTTAAACTTATTATTTTTCTAGTATTCGGATGCGGCGGCTTGTAAATTTTTAACGAGACTCAAAATGCAGTTAATTTTAGAGTTGAGTTAATTTTGTCTTGAGAATTCCATGCGTAAAGTCATTGCATAAGGTTTGTCATGTAACAAACCAAGACTTATCTCCAGAAACTTGTAAAAAATAGTAACAGTAACAAAGCAAGATATCTAAATAAAGTTGAAAAAAATAGATTAACAGTAATAAAGTAAGTAAAACTGTAATAAGATGTTGTATAAGAAAATAACAAAAAAACAGTGATAGAAAAAAGTAAGACGACAGTAAGTAAGAAAAGTTATCTAAAGAAACTTGCAAAATACAATAACTTGTCAAGAAAGACTAAAAAAACCAGTAACAAAGCCAGACTTTTCCAGAGAAACTTAACCTTAATAAAAGTATATAGAAAACAAAGTAACCAGTGATATTAACAAGACATCTGAGGAAACTCAGCTAAAAAACAGTAACAAAACATGTCTAAATAAATATACAAAAACAGTAACAGAAACAAAAGAAGAGTTGTATGAAGAAACTTGCAAGAAAACAGTAACAAATGTGGACCTGTATGGCGAAGCTTTTAACAATACCTACAGTAGACAGTAACAAAAACAAAGCGAACAATTTATAATAATAGTAATAAATGAAGAAATGTCTAAAGAGATTTTCAAAAAAACACTAGCAGGAACAAACCAAAGTTTCTGAAGAAAGTTGCAAACAAAAACAATAGTAACGAAGCAAGACTTTTATCTAAAGAAACTTACAAAAAATACATTAACACTAAAGAATTAAAGAAACTTGCAAAGAACAGTCACAGTGAGAAAGCATGAGTTATCTAAAAAACTTGCAAAAACAGTAGGTATCAGTAACAAAGCAAGAATGTATCTAAAGAAACCTGCAGAAATAAACTTACAAAAAAACGTACCTCCACAAATATGATAACAAAGGATTATAAGAATCATATGATTCTTATAATTTAAATGCTTTTGCTCTAACGCACAAATTTGATATAACCTGGGTAATCGCTCCTTAGGATGCTGAATTTTCACTAATTTTTTCGCTGTATTCCCCAGTAATGGATAATAATTTAGGTGAAGAGTCGTTTATTAATTATTATTTAATGATATTTCTGCTAACCGATTTAATTATTACACATATATTATCCCTAAAATCTCAAAAAAGTAATACGTTCAGTTCAGAATTATTATTCATATTAAACTACAATGCGAAACATACACAACTTTGAATATGGCTGCCTCCTGCCTCTACCTCAAGATATTTATCTTAGATAGAGGCAGCCATAGTAAAAGTGGTATATGTTTCGCATTGTAGATTGTTGTTTTCCTTACCTTCAAATACTGCAAAAATAACACCAAAAAATCTTCCTAAAAATGTCATACTGACGTGTTGACAGGAAATTATTATAGTGTGCAAGTAGGTAACTTTAAAAAAATATTTTAGTGTACCTCAAAGTTCCAGATTGGGACCGCTTTTGCTTATCATTAATTATCTAAATATAGAAGTACAGTTACATGCAACACCGATATATTCGTAGATGATGTGCGTCTTGATGATACGTGAACTGCAAAATCTATATGGCGTCTAATGAGAATATATTGGAATAACATCATAGATAGGCCAGTTTCCAGAAGAAAAAAGTCGTAGAATGTCGTGTTCACCTACTGCTTATAAAATGATACTTATTATGACTTATAGTGAATAAAATGGACATAGAAAGGGTAATCAAACTTAAATTTGTACTATTTTTTTTATATTCCCCGAACCTGCTATACCTGCTATAAAATTTGGGACTGACCGATCCGAGTTGGATGGTCGAATATTTGGTTTTCGTGGCACTAGCAGTCCATTAATTGCAATTTATAGCGAGGTACATGGCAGTTGGCATCGAGTGGTAGCAACAATGGACGACGGATCCGGCGTTCAGCGCATTCGCGATTAGGTCACATAAAGCAAGTCTATGTTTATGCGTGTATTCTTGGAAGAGGGTCAACGTATTGACGGACATCTACGCCACTTAACAGTAAAAACACCCTGGGAATGAACGATTGTAATTACATGCTCCTTGAAAATGCCAATCTCTATTCCACAGGATTCTGTTCTGCAGACGCTACCGAAAAAGGAGGTCGAAGGCTTTTCTTAAAATTGCGAGCCTTATCTTTGATCTCGTTACTGGCCAGTAATACTGAAACATAAGAATTCTACTGCCGAGCATATTGCTAGACATGCAAGTATTAATCTGCATTCAGTAGGTATGTTTATATACTTAAATAACAATGCACATACCTAATACGTAGCTAAATATAAACCAGGAATTCTTCTGAATAAGTTGTGTTGCACGTAAATGTGATGTTACAAGAGTCCCGTTACGTAATAATAATTTTTAATCACTCTTTGCTTTAATTATGTAAGATGTAAGTGTCATAGAATTGCGACATCACGATAATTCTATGGTTCTTAAATCGTCGATAAAGGGCTACTTTGCTTTACCTATGTTCCGTTTGCTTATTTCTAGCATCCTGATTTATTTTTAAAGCCATGACATGTTGGTTGAAAGTAATGTTTTATATTTAAGGTGACACTATTATAAGGTTTTTATGTATATACATACATAATTGTTATCGGTACTATGTAGATGTCATTCAGGGAAGGATAATGTATTTTTTTAGGAATCTGTAAATGAGGTTTTGCTTAAAATTTTATTCGTGAATGAGCTGGTATTGTATTTGAATTTGTTTCATATTATTTATTTTTCCTATGTCACGCCGCGTTGGTGTGATTGATGGATTGGATTTTTGGTCAGAGAATTGCTTTACCTTCCAAATTTAAAATGTCTACATATTTCTGAAGATATCACGACGTGCACATTTCCAAACTCCATAAATTATCCTAAAAATATTCGCTGCACGAAAACATCTCATTCAGACCAAAAAATCCGTGATTCGATATAAAGTAGCTACTAAGTTTATCCGTGGGATTCGCTTCATTATCATATTATTCAAAAAGTTGCTATTTCTATTATGACAGCTTATACGGCATAGTTTGTAACATCGAAATATGAGACATAAAAACCTGAGCAAAAAACCCTCATTATATCGAACCTTTCACACCTGCTACCGCATTTTTAACAGCGTTGTCAAGTATAACCGATTTCCATGAATTTAAGGAAAAACAAATGATTTGATATTTGATTTGATATGATATTATCATGTAGTATAACAAAATATTGATCACACTATATAGCGTCATATCATAAAACAATTGGATGGTGAATGTTATGCAGAATAAGAATGTTTCCCATTCGAATATTACGGATCCATTTTACACGTTCCTCGGCCGTGTCATATCGGCATCATTGGCATTCATTGGATGCCTAAATTGCCTAATAACATCGAACGTTTTGTGGTAAAGTGAGGTCAACAATAATTCTTGAAATAGAAGTAATACAGTTATTCTTTAATTTAGTGTATTATTTTGCTGTGGGGTTTTGTGTTAAAATTGATTAGTTATTAGTATTATATCAAAACATAGCAACTTTTTGAATGAAAGCCTTTATAGTGACGATTTTATATTGCTGAAAGAAAAGTTATATTGCCCCGATCTCCCATTGCGGCAATTGTGGGTATCCATTTTTTATGTCTCATATTTCGATGTTACAAACAGTACGTGTTTATCAAATAGATTATCTCTACTTATTTTAAAGAAAGATAAACCCAAAAATCAATAAACTCTTTCCATTAATTGTTGATGTTGCACATATAGGGAGTATATGTGCAACATCAACGGTATGACTTTATGGTTCAAAGTTAAATATTACAAATAATTAATCTTTATCTATTTAATATTTTTATGTATGAGGGAACGAAATCATGTCACGTCACTATTAATTGGCCCTTTAAAAATACCCATTCATCTATCAGCATTCTGCTACATCACGCTATAAATAGAATGGAAATAGTTTCCAACGTTCCCTTTCCAGCTCAGTTCGTAAAAAACGTAACCCAATAAGTGTTCGCCATGGTCTCTAAGCTATTTTATCTTGCCCATATGTTAAAACATCATCTACGAAATGATAAAATTCCGCTCTAGCGCCAGAAAAGACTGACTTTTTAGTCAAGTTTTTGTTGGTCCCAGACAGGGAATTAATAATAATCAGACAAGATTGGCAGAAAGTAAAGCGGCTATTAATACTTAAAAAAGTAAATGGACATTTTACTATTTTTCTTTATTTTTCTATTAATTGTATTTTGGAAAACTGCAGCGTAATGGAGCGAAGGTTAATAAAATTCCTATAGCGCGACTCAGATAGATACAACATTTAAGAAAACAATGAATCATTTAACAGATCTGATTTTTAAATTTGTAGACCCATGAAAAATGTAAAAAAGGCAACATAGAATTTCTATCACATGAGGAAAAATATCGAAGGCACGAAATCTCCATGAAATTGAATACTTCCGGGATTTCTTCCACGTACATGTATATTATGACAACGAGGTACAATTTATACTGATACACCAGATATTTCAAATTCCTGCGTTATTCAAAGCTATGATCAGTTAGTAAACCAACAAATATTTGCCAACTAAGATATAGACTTTAATAAACACACCTTGATAAAACATATGTTCTCATGTTTCATTTAAAAGGCTTAAAACACTCAATAATCACAATACGAGTCGCCATTTTTAAAGTGCACAATGACACAACGTAATACTACGTCTATACATTATCGCGAATTTCAGCAATAAATCATTGTGACGGTATAAACTTTAATTTTTAAATGTCCGTAATCTAACAGGTAATGCAGTGCAGGGCAACACGCTCGTCAGGCACATCGCGATCGAAGCTTTTGTCTGTTATTGTTTGTATTCAGCCACAGAACGGCCACAGCAAATATCCTTCCGCTAGGATTAATCACCTCGATATTACAGGCGATACACCTCACGAAACTAAAATTATTATTATATTAATAAAAATTGCTCTATCTACTTGTTGAAAAATGTAGTTAGTTACTTTACTACGAGTACCTACAATCTAACAAGTAATAATAGAAGTTATTACTTCAGGAAGTTTTAATTCCTGGGCATTACTGAGGCCATTAATAAGATTTGGCACAACGGTCTGCTATATAAAATCAGGATAATTCTCCCAAACTAAACAAAACTAAAATTATTATTATATCAATGAAAATTGCTCTCTCTACCTGTTGAAAAATAAAGTTACTAGAGAACAATGTAATGATCAAGTAACAATGGAAGTTACTACCTCAAGAAGTTTGAATTACTGGACATTATTCAAAGCCTTTAATAAGGTGTGGTGCAACGGTCTCCTTTAAGTAATCAGGAAAATTATGCCACATATACTTCACGACATTACCAAGACCGAATTTACCTTGTACCTTGTCTTGTATCAAGACTAAACAACCTCTATTAATTGAATTGGTACAGCATGCACCAAGGTAGGTGGATTCTTGGACCAGTTCCCTACATAATATTAATAATAATCTAATAATACTGGCAGCATCAAAATGGCAGCAGTGCCAGCAGCACAGTATTGTCCCTATATTGGTTTGCCGATATTGCGGAGCAAGAAATTTTGGTTTCTGTTCTGGTTCTGTGTTTCTAGCATGGTACAAATAAATAACAGGCATATATCAATATCACATATTGGACTAATGTTGTACATTATACAGGGTGTCTCATAATGGATTTAAGGTTGGTTTTAAAGGAATAAAATGAACATTCAGAACATTGTAAACAATTTTAACATTCTTGTTATACACGTTAAACATGCGTATTTATTGTTTAAACAAAACATCGTTTAAATGCTGGATCTTGTTCGTAGCAGGCGGTTAGTCTAGAGCGCAAGTTGCGGAAAACTCGCTGGCACATATCTACGGGTATGTCACTTATAGCATTGACAATTCGGTCTTTCAGTTGCTGGATGGTTTCTGGTACCGGATCGGTGTAGACGATACGCTTCAGGTATCCCCATAGGACAAAATCTAAGAGGGTCAGGTCTGGGCATCATGGAGGAAACGAAATATCTTCATTAATGGAAATAACCGTGCCAGGAAATAGTTCTGTATCTGCGTACCTGTACCACCAATATAACAAGTATGCATTGGTCCATCATTGTAAATCAATTTATTGATATTGGATGAATATCATATATGCAATATCATATATTATGCAATTTGACATGATAAAAATTCTTATTATCCATACTATGGTTAAGCACTATGGTAGAAAATACATACCAAAGAAGTAGATAAGACCACCAAGAAAGGACCCAGTAGAAAAGACATACCGAAAATGGAATTTTGACTATATTTAATAAAACCCTGGTTTGAGTTATGTCATTCTAGTGGCTAATTTTGTTACCAATGATATATTATATATTTACGAGAAAATAAAAACAATAAATCTATATAATATATAGGAAATATTAACACAGGATGAAAGTTTTTTAAATACTGGAATTGATTTTAACTTCAATGTCTTAATAATAATAATAATCATAGCCATATAAAATTGCATTAAGATGTGCTTTTCACAAATTTAAGCACAACTTTAACTTCATGATAATATAGAATATTCCATAATATAAACAATTCTAGTATTCCATATTAATTTCACTATTAGGTAAGTCTTGGTTTGTTCCTTATCCAGTTCTCAGTAAGTCAATAACATATATTGTGATAAACTTTGCAGCCGGGATATGGATGTTACCATTATGGAGGTTAAATTATTTGTTTCCCGGAATATGGAATATTCCATACAGCATATGCACTCCATTTTTATTTTGGTGCCTCTCATCTACGCCTAGTACACAAATATGCCACTTTCTGTGGTTATAGATGAGAGTAAGAAGAGCTTTCTCAGAGGAACTGAATAATCCTTGTGGAAAACAAAATGGTGGACGCTAAAGATGGCCATAATTTTCCAGGATTACCAGTATCTCAGACCCTATAGTGATCCGATTTCAATTTTCTTGGGGACAATAATTGTCGACAGCAACTTAGACAATAAGTTAATTAACTACTTAATATACTTGACTAAGAGTTCGAGGGAAGTTTATTTGTTTTACGATGCGCCGCTAAAATTGAAATTCTGTGGACGCTTTGCTCAGTTTTCTCTCGCCAAGTGAGGCATACCAGCCCATGAAAATGAACCAAAATCCTAATCGATTTGACAATAGTCCCAAGGAATTTGGCCTGATAAAAAAATCACTTAGATCGATTTTAATTGAAAAGGGACCTCTTATAAGGATGAGAAAGTCATTCTGAAGATATCCGATATACCTGAACTATCTTTGTTATAATTTATTCTTTTCTGATCGCCGTCTCTCAAAGAAGCGTTCTCTTTGTAATTATCGGGCTTTACATCAAGACAGTTCAACCTCCTTAGGGGTAGAGGGTGGGAAAGGACTTCAACGCAAGCCAAGAACACGAATGATGATTTATTTAAAATAGATTTCGTTAATTAGGCAAGGGCTAACACACTTAGGCCTAATTAAGGTGGCTCGGTAATTGGAGAATCGGAAGTATCAGCCCGCTGAAAGCAGTAATTTCCTTATCGTCCAAAAGTATTTTTTGAAAATGTACCGTAGCCTTTACAATTAATTTAAAAAAAATGTTTTGTCGTTCTCCTCTTGCTCATTTAGGTTTTATTATTGATGGTCGAATAGATCCACCAAAAGGTGTACAATTATGAATTATCCTATTCCTCAAAATACCACTGGAATTAAGTATTAATTTATTATTAAGGTGTAATCAGCTGTTTTACTTCTCCCTTTGTTCTGCTGCTACAGATCTTTGACGTAGTCCGTCTGATTCAATTATCAATCTTAAACATAACTATTTCGTACTGTTTTGCTTTTATCGTACATACTGAGTATTTTTTAATGATTACCAATCAATGGTTTATCGTTTATGAGATAAAGCAGTTTATTATTACAATTACTATATAAAATCTTATGTTTTTCTCAGGGGCCACAGAAAAATTAAGTCATGAAGCTCACAGCCCAATCTAAAATACGATTGTCATAAAAAAAATGTTATTTAAGTACGCTTGTTTTTGTATTTTAATCGTAAATCTGTGATGTCTTACTTTCCATATTCAATTTTATTCCAAATAATAAATCTGGAAAAAAAGTTCAAAATATACGTGTAGCAGTAATCTGAATTTATTATTTATTGCTGTATTGAGAACGGCACTTGTCAAAAATAAAAATAACGAAATAAAAAATACACAAAGAGGCATAATTTACGTTGTAACGGTGTGAGAGCTCGTCACTTTCATAGTTTGTCAGGTCTAAATAACCTACAATCAAATGAACTTTACAAAACCAGTTGCGTAATATTTTACTTTTCGTAACTGGTTGTGAAAAGTAAGACGTTTCCTAACGTCAAAGGGTTTTGAAAAATGTTACTTTACATGTTAAAATTAGAGAAAATATTTTTTCTACAAACGTCAGTAAAAGTATAATTTTTAAGGCATGCATCTGCTTTTTTAAGATTACTTTGTTTATTTCCACCATCAAATCACTTACAATTGTTTTGTTGGAATTTTTTTATATCCTTGGAAAAGAATCTGTTACGGCAAAATCCCACGAGGCCTGGCGCAAATGTCATTCTATACGAAAATGTCCAACGTTAAATTTCGAAAAAAAACGATTATACATAACTATGGTAAAATGAACAGTTACAGAGGGAGATAAGTAGGGGGCAACAATGACATAATTTCCCGGATTAGCGAGTATAGCTGTGACGGAGAATGAAATCGTAAAATAGCGCCATTTAAAAACGTTCAAGCTAACAAGCCGCATCACACGACGCTTCTACATTTAGTGATCCAAACACAGGCCCAAATGCAGTGGCTGATGCTGGAAAACATTTTTCCTCTCCACGTTTGTATCTAAAAACACGGACGATTTGGATATTCTCCGCCACCAATGTTATTGGCAGACGATCTCAAAACAGCCTGTGCATTCTATGTTTAACTTGGCTACACTTCCCCCCATTTCAGCTGCTGCTAAACGACTTACTACCAAGTGCAGCTCAGTGAGCTGAAAGATCCATTGACGTGGGGTTGGAAAAAGATTGGAGATCATCTTCGTCCTATTGTTTCTACTCATCCTGCTGCTCCCGAAAACTTACTCTCCCCCATCGCATGCTTCTGCAAAAATGAATGCATCCAAAACTAATAATTTCATTTTTTTTTCAATAAAGTGTACGTGAAATAAAAACAAAGAAATATTTTCCGCTCCATATCATGGAAACCGTTCACTTTACCATAATTCAATATATGACAATTTATTATTATTCGGAATTTAATGTACTTTATTTGCGTATAGTATGACGTTTGCGCTAAACCTTATAGTTTTTGAGATATTCACGAAAAAATGTGAAAAATCATCATTTCACCATCTTCTCCCTCCCCTCCCCCAAACCCGACTCTCGTGGTCATGTAACTTTTTAGTATGAACTATGAGGAGGGTATGGATGTTTTGGTTTTTGTCTAAATTTTACTGTACCATTAGATTTTGATTATCAAACTCTCCGCCCGCGAGAGGAAATGATACACATTGTAATAAAAATTACTGTTAAATGAGGCTGACTATTGTATGTGACCTGAAAATCAGTCAATATGAGAATGTCATGATATTCAACTCAGGAACTAAGCTAATAAGTCTAATTTCAAAGGGAATATTTGCATTTGTAAATGAAGCAGAAAATAAAACTAAACAGATGTCTATGTCTAATTACCTCTATATCTATATTATAGATTATACGGAATTTCCAGGTTTATTAGTATACCCACTACCTGTAATCGTAGTTATATACTCTTCCTTGGACTAATACTTCCTACAAGTCCTTACCTGGAAGGTGTTGCGTTATTCATAGTACTAGTTACTTGAACATCGTTCAGACATTTTCTAAAATGATATTATGATACAGTAATCTACAGTGCTATCATGATGATTTAATTGCGTCTATGGTTTTTTTATATAACAAGGCTTCTACAAATTGGCTGAAGCAGGTCCATCGTTTATCAATTTCTGATTGAAGGAAACATTACAATTATCTATAATTAAAGCCTATCTATCTTTATCAGTTAATTTCAGCTAGCTGTAAATATTATTTCCAGTTTAATATATAAGGTTATAAAATATTATTGTTGAAATTAATACCAAAAATATAATACCTTGATTTATAGTAACCTAGGTCAAGAAAAAAACACTACAGCTGACAAAACTAAATATTGGTGGGTCTATACCCAAATCAACACATTAGACCTAAAGACTAGATTAGACCCCTATTTTCATAGTAACGCAAATGTAACGTAATAAATTAAAATGAGTGGACCTCTACTAAAAAGCTACCATCTTTCACAAAGAATGACTTACACAAAGAGTGTAAAATTGGGAGCTCCGTGTGTCTTCGATGTTAGCACGTTAAATATAACTACACGATCAGCAAGGCAGGTTACAGGTTACGTACGCCAGTGTTATATATCTTGCTCATTGGCAGTGTTTGGTCGTACGTTCATTATACTTACCATAAAACACTAGGTCTAAGATCCGGTATTATAAATATATACCCTCATCTGCTATTTGACTATGACAAAGATTATATGTTAGATAATATATACATTGATAAATCGCACATGGGTAAGTTGCCAGATATAAACAGGTGAACAAGCGTTAGTAATATACCCTCATCAGTTATTTAATCGATCGAGGTTATTTTATTCCCTACCCAACAGTATTAGGTTGTCTTAGCAAAAGTTTTGTCGCATCCATGGTTACTTAGATTTTAGATGTTAAGTATTGAGCGCGAGCATGAATAGTGACAGAGAAAAGAGAAGCGTTGCGCGTACTCCTCCATCCTCCATAAAATAAGCTCTCTTTCCATAAAAAGATCGATTAAATTGAAGAGCAAGTCATCATCCAAAGCAGCAAATGAAATCCCTCAGAAACGACGTGAACCTCTTCTCTCGTCTGTATACCGGATGTCGGAACCAGGATGGGGGATCTAGACGAATCATTCCAACATGAAAAGAAGACTTCAGAAGACTTCAGAAGACTTGTCTAGAAGACTTCAGTCAGCTGTCTGAGGTTCCTCCAACAAGATGCATTGTCCTAGCATCTTCCAGTTGCTGAAGCCTACTACGGCAAAAATCTTCGACTGAGTGGTTCAACTACAGCCCAGAACTGGGCCAGCTTCCTCCGAGTCGACGAAGATAAGACAGATACGACTCATTCCTTGCAGATAAGGAGCTGGTCATCACTAAAGGATATCATGTCTTGAGAAAGCCACCGCTTCTGGATACTTCACCACTGACTCCTTACAACCGCTAGGAGGCCGACGGATGCATTATGTTACATGCCGCCCACGATGCTCACAATGACCACAAGATCCTCATCTGCACAGTTGACACTGATGTGGTTTTCCTAATAGTGGCTCTGGCACGCACCTTGAATGAGGAAACTGAAGTGTGGGTGTCATTCGGCTCGGGGCAGACGTTGCGCTTCTTGGCAGCCCATGAGATTGCTCGACCTCTGGGTCCTGAAAAGGCTCAGGCACTACCGATGTTTCTTGCATTGATGGGCTGCGACACGGTCTCCCGCTTCGCCGGACGTGGAAAGAGGACAACATGGGCAGTGTGGACAGTGCTACCTGAGTTGACCGAGATACTCACCCTTCTCTCCACTTTACCAGATCGTATTAATGAAGACGCTGTGTACATAGCGTCTTCATTAATACAATCTATACACAACGATCGCAACTGATGTATACTCAGTTGCGATCGTTGTGTACAGATCGTATTAATGAAGACGCTATGTACACAGCGTCTTCATTAATACGATCTGTACACAACGATCGCAACTGATGTACACCATTGAAAGGTTCATCACGCTGTTCTGTTTATGACAGAACAAGCACAGATATCCATATCGACAAGGCACGCCGCAAACTGTTTGCATAGAAGAGCAACGTCTAGCTGATCCCACCGCCAAGGGCAGCCCTGGAGCAGCACGTCCGAAGAGCAGTATACCAGAGCGGACATGTCTGGGGTCAGGCCCTGGTTCCTGCATCAACACTGCCATCACCAACCGACTGGGGTTGGTTCAAGACCAGCGGCATGTATGAACCTCTCTGGACAATGCTACCCGAAGCATCCCAGATCTGCACGGAGCTCGTCTCTTGCAAATGCAGAGACTGTATTAAAAAGTGCAAGTTCAAGAAGGCCGGTCTGGAATGCACACCACTGTGTGCTTACGACGGGGAATGTTCTGAGAACTGAAGTCGCATTTTCAAACGAATGTTCTGAACTGGCAGTATACTGAACTGTATAACAGATTTTTAATAAAATATTAAAAAACTGTTTTGTGCCTTTTAATTTTTCTATCCAATACGAAAGATGTACAGAAATAAAAAAGTTTATTAAAATGTAATTAATCTTAGTTTTTCATTAATTTTTCCATTAAACTTACAAACTATCTGGCATATCTTCATTCAATAAACATTCACTAAAACCTTCAGCAGCAAATGCTATCTAACTTCTGTTGTCTTTCGGGTGTCAACTTTCAAAAATGGCCGTCAGGGGCAGTTGGCCGATGGCTCCATATCCAAATTTCCTCCTTTTACATCGGTCTACCTCTGTGTCAAATTTGGTGCTTTTATCAAAGAGTGTACAATGTGTTGAAATATCCTAGCTAAATTGCCTCGAGAACGAGAAGAAATAAGAGAAAAAATGCTTTGAAATATATTTCACGAGTTAAAGGCAAAATATTTCTGATACTTGACACCCTTCATTAGAAAATAATATAACCTAGTGAAATAAGGCAGAATGTTATGTGTTGACTGTACGCAATGATTGGTGTTGATATTTCTGTAAGTAATTAAAATAATTAGCTTGATTGCCCACAGAATGGTTCTAGTAAACGTTAAAGCCCTTGTCTAGGCAGGCCCTTACCCAGACATGTGGGAAACCACACTTCCCAATTGACACTTCTTTTTGATTCAAACGCCCTATGCAATCTACGGAGTTTCTGCTTGTAATCGTAATACCTACAACGTCATTGTTACTAATTCTGCACCAGAATCATAAATATTCTGGCCATTTATAAATATGGGGGCAAGCAGACAACCTTGTGGAACACTTATCCGTGTAAGAAGCTTCGACATTTAACATATTTTTAACAGTATGGCGTTTGCTGTAGTTACACAAATGGATGTCCATTAAAGAGTGTACCAGGGCTGTAGCCAGGAGTGACCATAGAGGGGCAATGCCATACCTTAAACATGACATGCAATTAGTAACATGTAATTATCAATAATTGCAATACTTGATAAAGATTCTACATTTGACTAAAAGTTTACTGATTTATTTTCATTTAAACCGCTAGCCGCATCAATCGTCTTGCACTTTCGACTCGTTTTTAGAGTATTATTAAAAATGAAAAAATACAACAGTAAGGCAAATCGAAACCTTGATTTCCTTTAAAAAAATTGTTGATTATTTTGTTTTCTTATTCAATTTTCTGAAAATTATTGCGATTTAGTTTTTGCATAGTTGTTTATTTTTTGCTATACACATTTTAGGGTCTCATTTGACTTATTTTATTTGTAATATGATAGTAGTTATATTGCTATTAACGTCATTAAGTATTAAAACAGAATATTGCATTATTTGGTGCATAATACATAGGCATAGTATTTAATCTGTAAATTCATGTAATGTTAGTCGTCCCTTCAAAAAGGAAAATGTGCCCTGTTTAAAATTCATTATGTCCTACCTTAAATTTAGTTTCAGCTACGGCCCTGAATTGCACTGATGCAGAGCGTAATTTTATTGTTTTCTGCGTATAATTATGCAAAGGCATACTATGATTTTCTAATAAATGAGCGCGCGAATAATACCTGGTGTTGTGTGGTTTTTGAATATTTGTGGTCTCATTATAGCCGTCACAGGCTGTTAATTTGAAAGCATAATTAGGCCGTCTGCCGCACAGGAACCTTGCGGGTCATGGGTGGCATGATATACGAGCTGTAGCGTCCATTTAAAATTTAAAGAGCCTAGTAGGCTGCGCGTCTGCATCCCTAACTGTCGTCGAATAAGTACTATGGGGTAGTGAATGAAGCCGGAGACCGACCGGCCGAAATCATATGGGTTGGTAAATCATATG
>CAXKVY010001521.1:0-107788 GCA_964058915.1 Tetropium fuscum
TTATTGAGGTCCTTGAAAAAAAATGTGACTTTTCGATCGTGGGCGGGGGGGACCGCTCGAGCCGCCATCTTGAATAAAAGGTGAAAGGGCTTGAATAAAGGTAAATAATTAGTTTTTTGAAAATAACTTCGCAGAGCTAGATCCAACGATGAAAATGTCTCTAACAAAATTAAAGGAGACAACATTTTTCACATTTGTTGTATCTGTATCTGAAAATAAAAGTTCTTCTACGGGAATAGGAAATACTAAATTTTTTTAGGTCTAAATTTTATATTATGCTGATCTTAAACTACCGTTAAGTGGTATACCGTATGCCAAAATGCCATTAATAGATATGACGTTAATTAATATGACCTTATGCCATATTACAAAATTCCTGTAACGTAACAATCTAAAAGTATTCTTAAAAAACCAATTGGTCCTCCTGGGCATTTTTACTATTTGGTCAGTCGCCCACTCTACGACAAAAGTAATTGTGACAAAACTGATCCTCCGTAAATATAAAAAAGCACTAACAGAAGCTATGGGATTCGAACTTATGGCATACGCAATTTAGGGCTAAACTACGACCGGTTGTAGCAAACGTCTGATGGACTAAATATTTGAATTATATGAACGAAACGAATGGCGTTCCAGTAAAAAGCCGTCAAACGTGTCATTTTAACTGCGTCATATCTATTAACGGTATTTTAGTATACGACCCTCTAACCGTAGTTTAAGTACGCTATTATATTACAATATACTATAAGATCCGAAATTTCAATATCTCATGTACCAGATTCCTATATCAAATTTCCTCAGTGTCCGTACTGCTTATAATATTGCCAAAAGGGATCATAATGTACCATAATGTACCTGTACCAAATTTCAGCTTGTCTCTAATTTGTTGACCATCAACCTGGATTGACCCTGGGCTATATCGTTCATTTATCATTTCAGGCGGGAACTTGCCCGAATAATTTAAACACAGGTAAGGTCGTGCCTACTTTTGAGAAAATGGATCTTTAATTTTTTGAGAATTACTGGCTTGTAAGCGTGCCATTTGGTTTATTAAAAATCCTTGAGAATTGCTATTTAGATAGAATGAAATTTTTTTTAGAAAAGTTTAACGGTTTGTTCACCAGTACCAGTGAACCAGTGGTAAATTCTTTTTTTAGTAAAGTATCATAGTATGTAGATATCCTATTGGAATATTTTGCGTACTTACTAAGGCATCCACGATTTGTTATTATCTAAATTATTTGATTACGATATAATGGGCCTTTCATTAAATTGGGTTACCAGTTTTCTCGAAGGTCGAAGTAAAATATGTCAGCCTAAATATAAAAACAAAACTTTGATGAACAGAGCTGAATAAGAATGTTTAGATGTAAGGATGTATGTTTAGTGTATGTAGGTGTCCCACAGATATGATTTGTGTCTGTGTCTGAACCTCTGTTGGACAGTAAAAATATCCGTACAGAATTCACGCCATGGAGTTTAGCTCTGTTAGATAAAGATTTGTAAAATGTCAAGTTGTGCAGTACGAGCAAGAAAAAGTTTCCCAAATTTAGTTTCAAGGAAAATCTAATAACAATATCTCCCTCCTTTACCTCTACAATACCCCCTACGTCCAAAGACAATGGTTAGCCGAGAAGTCGGATACTTCTGAAATGTCTATTATTATTATTATTATATATATATATATATATATATATATATATATATATATATATATATATATATATATATATATATATATATATATATATATATATATATATATATGTATATATATATATATATATATATGTATATATATATATATATATATATATATATATATATATATATATATATATATATATATATATATATATATATATATATATATATGTATATATATATATATATATATATATATATATATATATATATATATATATATATATATATATATATATATATACACAGCCCATAGTACTATTGTAAATATACCCATTTTTGGGAATATCACTAGTAGTATATATTTTAACTCATTTATTTCAGGTTAATTTCAGGTTATAGTGTTTTCCTGTGATATACAAACTAGAGCAAAAAATTGTGCAGCATATTACAAAGAAACCCCGTACCAATTACTACAGAAGCGGTAAATCACATCGCTATGCAATACAAAAGGATATTTAGTGTAAAATTGTATACCGCCAAAATTTCTTATGAATAGAACTAGGGTCTCCAGTCGGCGACTTACCATATCGGTCGCTATCCCTCTTCAACTCAATATAATTCCCATTTCCCTTCTCACTCACTTTGGAGACACCAACATGCCGCCGATTTACTGGCTTTACTGCTCAGTGGCGTGTCATCATGCGCAACCAAGGTGAAGTGACTTCAAAATATGGCTTATTATGTCATATTCATATACCTATGTGCAAAACTTATTTAGTTTTACTTATTTATAAAAAATTATTTAGTTTTAAATGTATTTAAAATATGTTGAAAAAAATTTGCATGCTGCGTGTACAAGTGCTCAATTTAACCAGTGCTTAGTGCTCAATTTAACCAGTAAAAATTTAAAATAAAAGAAACCACCACCTTTTTTTTAAAGATACACGAAAGTATGTCCTACTTCTTGTTTCAATAAAGAAACAAAATAATTAAACTGTTTTTGGTGTATATAGATTTGGTTTAACACACTGTGCAGCCAGCCAATGATCGCCTTGCTGTAAGACAGCACGCAACGACGCGATGCACGTAATTCTTAGCATCTCGTTTGTTTACGTCTGCATTCGCTGTCGACTAGTCTTGATTTATCGATTTAGCTGAGCGTCTGGCGATTTCCTTGTATTTTTTCGTGTTCCGTGTGGAAGAGGTACATATTCTTATCTCACCATGTCACCGCCTCGAAGAAAATGCCATTTTAACTCCGAACTGCAGGCAGAGTATCCATTTATGAAAGTAAAATCAGATGTTTCACCGCATGTTGTGTATTGCGAAATTTGCCGAAGTGATGTTGATATTTCTAACAGTGGTCGCAGCACCATTAAACAACATTTGTCCAAGAAAAAGCATATTTTGGCTGCAAAGATGAAGTTGAACAGCAGAAAATTGGAAACCTTACTTAAAACTAAAAACTTCAGCTCGGAAAACATGTTGATTGCTGCCAAGGAAGGTACGTTTGCTTATCATACAATTAGGCATTTGCAAAGTTTCAGATCATTAGACGGTACGTCCAAACTGATAGTAAATATGTTTGAGCCTAAATTTGCAGCAGCTCGAACCAAAACTGAGGCCATTGTGAAAAATGTTTTTGCTCAAGAATCTCAGTCTCGATTAAAGATTGATCTACAAAAAGCAAATTTTGTTAGCATCACGATCGATTCGTCAAATCATAAGGAAATTAATGTTGTGCCCTTAATGGTAAGGTACTTTGATTATGAAAAGGGTATCCAAGTGAAATTACTTCAGTTGCGCGACTTACCTGGTGAAACATCAGAGCAGTTAAATGACTATGTGGTTAGTGCTTTGAATAACCAGAATTTACTTGACAAATGTATTGGATTGTCTGCTGATAATACGAATACAAATTTTGGCGGAATGAGAAGAAAAGGGGTGAACAATCTATTTCACAAATTAAATGCTTCTCGTGGCAAACCCTTGCTTGGAATTGGATGTGTGGCACACATTTTTAACAACTGTGTACAAAATGCGTCGGACGTCTTACCAATTGATGTCGAGGTTATTGCGGTTAAGATATTTAAGCATTTCTATATTTTTACAGTCAGAGTGGATAAATTAAAACAGCTGTGCGATTTTGTTGATGTCGAGTACAAAAAAATGTTGTCTTTTTCAAAAACAAGATTTTTGAGCCTAATCCCAGCCATTGAACGAATTATACAAATGTACGAACCTTTGAAAGCATATTTTTTATCTATTGACAATTGTCCAACAATTTTAAAACAGTTTTTCCAAAATCCAACCAGCGAAGCTTGGATGTGGTTTGTACACAACATTGCATCTCTCTTCCACAAAGTGATTTTAGATGTGGAAGGTGACAAAATATGCGCAACAGAAGCCGCTTTGGAGTATTTCGAACTCATAAATAAGCTTCAAAATCGCTTGAATGAGTTATTTTTGCCGCTTAAAGTGAGAGAGTCACTTTTGAAACTTGAAAATATGGATATGGAAGACATCAGTGTAAACTATCGGGACAACTTTATCACGCATGTCAAGCAATTCTATTCACATTGTGTAACTTATTTGCAGAACTGGAGTACAAATTTAAGCGAATTAAAGCTTTTTGGATGGGTTAACTTGAGAAGCCAAGTTTCTTGGACTGAAATTTTAGCTTCATGTGAAGCTTTCAAGGACTACATAGGTCCGATATTGAATCAGGATGAACTGTTCGATGAAATTAGTCTGGTACGAACCAACGTTACACAAGATAAAATTGCTGACTGGAATTCCAGAAATATTTGTGCTGAATATCGATGGCTCGAACTGTTGCAAATAGAAAACGGATTAAAAAATGTTATGATTTTATGCGAGTTCATTTTTTGTCTGCCTGGGACCAGTGCGTCGCTTGAACGGTTGTTCTCAAATATAAATAACTATTGGAGTTCCGAAAAATCGCAGATGAAGTTATCTACTCTGGAAGCCATCATGCAAGTCTACACAAACTTCAATGAGACTACTTGCAGTGAAATGTTCCTCTTCTTGAAGGGTCAACCAAAAATTTTGAAGGCAATCCTTAGTTCCCAAAAATACCATTGGTATCAAAATGATCCGGATAGTCAAGCTGGCACGTCGAAGGAAAATTAACTTTTGCGTTTGTATATTGTATATATTATTATAGTTATTATTAAGTACATATTTTTATAAAAATACTTTGTTTCTTGCATCTGTATACTTGTATACAATAAAAAATAAACCTTTATTTTACAAATCCTGTGTACTTTTTTTTTGTTCAAATATTATAGTCACGCTAATTATATACCATATTAACCCTATAAGTGATAAATTCTTGTAAGTACCGTTATACTTCTATACCAATAACGCCTGTTGCATTATGTGTAATAACCTTGTTTAAACTATTGTTCTTTCTTTAGTGTTATAAAATCGACATATAAATCAGATTTAGCAACAACTGTACGTAGACCATCTGTCGCATATTTGACATTTACATTAGTTTCTGTTATAGGTACTCATATGTATATATACCTATATTATGCAACATGCGTTATTGAAACAAACAAGTTGGGAAATATCTTTTCGATAACAAACCTCTTGATTCCAAATGGGACATGTATCTATTTAATAGGTTAAACATTTTTCGGGGAAAACCTATACATCCTCTTTATACCCTAGTAGTTATACTAGTAGAGCCGCAAACCAATAAAACACGGCTATTTGTAAAAGAATGTTGCCGATTGGTATACTTATTAGTAGTACTTATTAGTAAAGAATCATTTTCGAGGGAGCGCCACCTTCAGATACCATTTGGATACAAAATGGCGGTTGATTTCTAATAATATAATAAATATGATGATTTTGATACGATGATTTTGATAAATCTATTGAAAAAATAGACTGATACAAAGTTGTTGAGCTTTGAACAGTCAAGAAGAATTGAAATAAAGCAGTTATTTAATAAAATTCAAAATTTGATCTTTATTTTACAAAATCATTTATTTATATTTATGTTTTTCACAAAATATTAATTTATATCACTTTCACGCTTACAAGAAGTGCATAACAACGTGCAATGTAAACCTACTTTTTACAAGCACATATATTTTGTTTACAGTTCTACAGTTATGTAAATATTTTTTCCAACCTTTGCGGATGCAATCCTGTAGGTGTAATATAATAAGTATCTGCTTCTTCGTGACTGCGAGGCGATAGATATGAATTTTGGGAATTGCGGTTTAAAATTATCCTATCATCAATTGTGCATAGTGTTTCCACAGGATAAAGAATGGATGATGTACATTCATTGGATAGAAAGTGAAACAGGTATATTTATTGCCTGTGTTCCTAAGAAAATCCTACCAGTTTTTAGGAAGTAGTACATTACCACCAACCTGTCTTCGCATTCCTCCTCCAATGTGATCCCCGAACACGTTTTAAATTAAATTTATCAGCGTTATGTTTGATGTGCGATTGAATCACTTTGGCAGAGTATTCAGCAAAATTTAACACACCCTTAGGCAGTAAAAGGTGTACCAATGCAGGCCATCATAGACCACACAATCAAAACACACCACTGGATTAGAAAAAAGTGGCCTAACAGAGAAAACATGGATGTTGGGATAAATAATGGCATTAACGACCACTTAGAAGAACGCGAGAAAATTATCTTTCCTCCACTGCATATCAAGCTGGGCTATATGAAGCAGTTTGTAAAGGCTCTTAATAAGAACGGATCATGCTTTGCATATATACGGAAATAGATGCCTCAGTTGAGTACGAAAAAAATTAAAGCATGAATATTTGACGGCCCATAAATAAGAAAATTCATTAAGGATCCTGCCTTCGTAAATTCGATGAATGAGGCTGAGCGAAAAGCCTGGTCATCATTTGTTGCAGTTTTCGGAAATTGTCTGGGAAAATGCAAAGCTGAAAATTATGTTGATTTGGTCAACAAGGTGCTTAAGAGTTTCAAATCCCTTGGGTGTAACATGTGTATTAAGGTGAACTATTCACACAGCCACTTAGACTGTTTTCCTGAAAATTTAGGACACACCAGTGAGGAACAAGGTGAAAGATTTCATCAAGATATTAAAACTATGGAGGCCCACTACCAAGGAAGATGGGATACGCACATGATGGTAGATTACTGCTGGAGTTTAAAAAAGCTGTTACAAAATACATTCAAGAATGTCACGGAAAAGAAGCTTCTGAAGTGTTCAGTGACTAGTTGCTTTCAGCGATGATTTTTTCCTCAAATTTTGTTTAATATTTGTATAATATAATAATAAAAATTCCGTGTTTAGTTTTTTATTTTGATCCATGAACTTGACTTAAAATAGTGTAACGTACCTATATTGCACTCATTGAGCTCCTAGGCAAAATCTAATGCCATAATTGAATTCAGGGCATCAAATACATATGAAATCAGCTCCAAATACTCCGGCACCAAAACACCTGTAGGCTTGTGTATTATAGATCTTATGAAATTGGTTGAGTTCCTCAAGGCATTATTTTCCCCTGGTATTTAATATATTTATCAATGATATTGCTTTATCATTTAAATATAGTAGATCTTCTCAGATCCACTATAGATCTTAGATTATCTTTGCTGATAATATAAAAATTTATCGCTAGCGCTCGTTCCGCAGAAATATGCTCGTTACACAAAATAGTACTTTATCCAACTGGTTACATAAATACCTATTACAAATTTGCTTTACTTTAGTGGAAATGATACAGAGGGTCCTTAAATATCAGGTACAAACGGAAAGTTGTGTAAAGTTAAAGTAGAATAAAAAAATATTTTTTTTGAAATAGACGAGATACGAAAACAACTGAAGCAACAAAAATTTCTATTTTTAGTTGCTGAATCCCAAAATAAAGTAAAATTATTTTCATTTTCAGCGTAATAAAAAAGTTTGTGCACATTTTAGAGGTTGCCTAAACTTTGAGCTCGTTATTGTACTCATTTGTTTCATTCGTTGTTGTACTCATTGTACTCATTACTGTATAATGTGCAGATGCGGTGGTCTTCCTTAGGACGGCAGAATTATAGTTAGGATTTCTTCTCTAAACCATTTTTTGCATATTAGTATACTCCTCCTTAGTTGTTGAATAGCTGGTTATATATTTTTTTCTGCAACAAGTCCCATTTTCCGCAGCACTTTCCTTCCGGACACCTGTTTTCTTGGTGTAAAAAAAATATTACAAAGTCCTTTATCGAAGTCGTCTTAAGTCGATTTCGATGCAAATTGTCTTATTTTCTTGGTAGACGTAGAATACGTAGAAGTGTATAATTTTAATATATACAAAAACTGTAATTCTTATAAGTGGTTGATTAGCAATAATTCAGCTTTTAAATACACGTTTTTTTATAAACCATACACCTGACGCCGAGAAATTTAAATATTAATTGGAATTCGTTGATGATGTAACAACTACGACCCCAACCTGCTTGTGGCGCCCGAATGCCATACAAGGACGTTGTTTTCTAGAGCGACGCCCACTTGAGTGTGTTTGTTACTGACGCTAGTAGAAGAGCTAAATAAACGTTACCAGAAAACTTAAATAGTAATTAATATAAAGGTCGAAACGCATGTTTATGCATCACTTGGGTCAACTTAAAATTCCTCTAGCTAAGCTAAAATTCCTCTAGCTCTAGCTAGGTCATTGCTAGTATTATCTTGATGAATAGTGAGTAGTAAGAAATCAAAACGCAGCACCAGAAGGTGGATAAGAGGCAGTAAACAATTTCGCATGTATTAGGATATTGTTGCTTATTATTGGGGTAGATATGTTTTAGCTACCAGGTCCATGCGCATATTAATTCCACAACTAAGTAATAGACGCTTGTGCGACGAATTGTTTGTTGCATTTTCTCAGCAAGAATAGAAAAAGCGATGTGAACGTGCTAAGGGTTTATTTAATTATTTTTCATGAAAAACGAACCAGCGCTACACTTTGTGGCGAGCGAGTTAATATTAATACCAGATGATAGTGAAAGTAATCATGATTCAGGTTCAATAATTGAGCTCCTTTAAAACAAGAAATATTAACAAAATTTTGGCTTATCTAATATTATTATAATAATCTTATATTGATATCTAATGAGTGTCTAATTTAATACGATTACTATAAAAGTACGGGAAGTAGTTCAATATTAAATATTAAGCTTGAATCAATTAAGTTGTTTAATATTGTTAGTCAGGCCACTGCATTCGAAACAATGAAACAATACACACACCACACACACACACACACAAACAGACTCACCCTCACACACACACATATATATATATATGTATATATATATATATATATATATATATATATATATATATATATATATATATATATATATATATATATATATATATATATATATATATATATATATATATATATATATATATATATAGATATATATATATATATATATATATATATATATATATATATATATATATATATATATATATATATATATATATATATATATATATATATATATATATATATATATATATATATATATATATATATATATATATATATATATATATATATATATATATATATATATATATATATATATATATATATATATATATATATATATATATATATATATATATATATATATAGATATATATATATATATATATTAATATATATATATATATATATATATATATATATATACATATATATATATATATATATATATATATATATATTATATATATATATATATATATATATATTAATATTATATATATATATATATATTATATATATATATATATATATATATATATATATATATATATATATATACATATATATATATATATATATATATATATATATATATATATATATATATATATATATATATATATATATATATATAGATATATATATATATATAGATATATATATATATACATATATATATATATATATATATATATATATATATAATATATATATATATATATATATATATATATATATATATATATATATATATATATATATATATGTATATATATATATATATAATTTTCACAATACAATATTGTTAAAAAATATCTGTTTTTTGAATTTACTGTTAATAATGGACGAAAAACTTTTGCTCTGAGAAGTTTACTGTCGAATTAAAATCGTCTAGACTCAATGGTTTGTACTTTGGTCGTTAGCGTGTCTATATTTTCTATATGTGAAAATTTCGGTTTTCGTTTGGTTCAAAACATTAGGTTGCAATATTCAAATATTAGGTTCAGATATGAGGTTTCATAAATAAAAATTCGAGATAAATGCAATCGAAATATCAAAATATAAAAAAACGTATTTATTAATTGAAACTATAAAATTAAATAAAACAGATATTAACCAAGAAGGTGTTCAAATTCATTTTGAACGTTATTAATTATTTCTGGTCCAATATGGTATATTTCTTGCCGAATTCGTTCTTTTAAATCATCTATGTTTTCTGGTCTGCTAGTATATACTTTGCTTATTAAGTAGCCTCATAAAAAAATCAATTCGGTTAAGGTCTGGAGAGCGCGGAGGCCACTCTATCCATCGGTGAGAAAAAATAATATTTATGTAAGTACGAACCGGACGGTCGTAGTGAAGAGGTGCACCGTTTTGTTGAAACCAATGTTGATTAGAAGGTTGATATCTGGGTGATTTTCATTTGGATATAAATGTATTAGCGTTGGAATAAAATTATGTTGCAACAATTCCAAATACCTTTCATAAAGTTCTCATAAAAAAAATATGGTCCTAAAGTTCTGTTTCCCACTATGCCAGCCCAAATGTTAACTTTCCTGGGTATTGTGTATGACCTTCCTGCACCCACCGTGGATTTTATGTAGCCTGCTGTAGCCACTTCGATTCAGAAAAAAACTGGTTTTCACAAGATGGCATATTAAAAATAAAAATAGACGTGTCTGAGCATTTTTGCAAGCGTACACTATTTCGGGAGATATTTCATGTTTCAGACTTTTAGTCCACACTACATCAAAAAGTTCATTAGTACTGAGTTAATCCCTTTTATTTTCAGAATATTTTAAAATGTTCGACAATATGAGAAGGTCAGGTCAAATTCCTTGGTCACTTGTAGTATTTTTATAGTTTACATGTAGATCTATTGTTTATTATTGCTGTATATTTTCTGTATAGCTCTATAATACTCAACCTGGTTATTTATTTCGTCCGCCTGGTATATTATATTCGCAACAGATGCAGAACTATTTTTCCACCAAAACCGATAGTGGATATTAACACGATGCTACGAACGATGACAATTTTGAAAAGTGCGACAACGGCGTCAATGATAACTATAATATTCTGATAACTATTTCTGATAACTATAATATACGTATAATAGAAACGATAGATATTATATTAGAAGTCAGTGGGTATGATTATTTTTCCCATTCTTATTCTCAAAAAGATCATACAGTCAGGTAGATATATCAGATAATAATTTTCTAGGACATCGGAACAATACGCCTTTCCAATGTTGTGAAATTCAAAGTTGCTAAATTTTATGGGTATATAAATATTGTATAAAGATTGATTTGTTTAATAACATTTAACAAAAGAATGTTCTGTTTTTTTATCTGCTTATTAAATGTGGCCTATTATTAATCGTTACCCAACACTTTAAAAATCAGCCGATACTTGGAAGCTGTTATTTGGTATTTGGTGCCATTAAAAAAGATAACTCGGTAATTTCGTGATGGTCTATGGACGTGATTAATAGAGATGGGGCCTGACTGAGAAATAAGGCAGTCTACATCATATATATATATATATATATATATATATATATATATATATATATATATATATATATATATATATATATATATATATATATATATATATATATATATATATATATATATATATAATATATATATATATATATATATATATATATATATATATATATATATATATATATATATATATATATATATATATATATATATATATATATATATATATATATATATATATATATATATATTTTGTGAAAAGTAATCTTGGGTTTGTAGCATTTCATTACATAGAAATAAGCAAATAGACGAATAAGAAAGAAAACACACTTACCAGTGCTATGTCTGGACACGCATACGGAAATGAATCACTATACATACGAAAACGAACCACTTAGAAGTTGTACAAGTTCTTTCACCTTTCTTGAGGATCTTCAGAGTAGTATACGATTTATTTCATTGATCATTCATAAATCGTATACTACTCTGAAGATCCTCAAGAAAGGTGAAAGAACTTGTACAACTTCTAAGTGGTTCGTTTTCGTATGTATAGTGATTCATTTCCGTATGCGTGTCCAGACATAGCACTGGTAAGTGTGTTTTCTTTCTTATTCGTCTATTTGCTTATTTCTATGTAATGAAATGCTACAAACCCAAGATTACTTTTCACAAAATAAATATGAATAGCAAAGAATTTCAAAGCTAATAAATATATCCAGGGTGAAAATTGGATTTTTTTTGAGAATTTTTGAAAAAACAATTAATACATACAACCAACAAATGATTTTAGTTTTGACTAAGCAAGCAATTTCTGTATCACTCCCTCTTTGAATGCTTCAGAACTCTATTGTATATATAATTCAATATTTTCCCGCATATAGTTGGAAAAAGTAGTTGTTTTTCAATAGGTTCAACAAGATTTTATGCATTTTAAAGTTTAACATCTTCTGGATAACTGTATGCCTAATGCTTTTATATATAATATGTTCAAATAGAACAAATATAAATAGTGGACTAGGTTTGTGTATTCTAAGAATGAGTTCCGTCAAAAACTAATGTCATAAAACGTCACTGCAAGTGTTGGTGTATTGGTAATTTAAATTCAAGTATGAATGATCAATGAAATAAATCGTATACTACTCTGAAGATCCTCAAGAAAGGTGAAAGAACTTGTACAACTTCTAAGTGGTTCGTTTTCGTATGTATAGTGATTCATTTCCGTATGCGTGTCCAGACATAGCACTGGTAAGTGTGTTTTCTTTCTTATTCGTCTATTTGCTTATTTCTATGTAATGAAATGCTACAAACCCAAGATTACTTTTCACAAAATAAATATGAATAGCAAAGAATTTCAAAGCTAATATATATATATATATATATATATATATATATATATATATATATATATATATATATATATATATATATATATATATATATATATATATATATATATTTACAGGGATGGCGGTCCTAGCAGCAGTGTGTGGTTTGCTTCCCCGCACTGCGGCAATGGTGCGAAATAAATTTTCAATAATTTATCCCCAAGATCTATCTAATGAGGTTTTCCAGCTTTTCCTATTTCCCTCATTCCTGCTCTGAATGGTGGTTAGAATTTATCAACCCAGGTCGATCCTGGTCGCCTGAGCTGCTCGCTAAATAATAATATGCCGCCCCCTCTCCCGCTCAAGTCTCTAACTTCTGGGTTAACTATTGCGATTATAATGAGGGGTAGATATATGGGGATCAATAATACATGAGGTATCAATAATGATAGATGGCGCTGTAAACAACGAAAGTGTAATTTTTCGATATTCTATTACTGAGAACCGATGCGTATCAACGACGTGGACGTAGTAGCTGGATGTCCCGGTACTTAGTCGGGAAATCCGCATCCGCGATAAAAAATAGGGGTCTCTATTTAAAAAGTCAAAGTCACCTTACCCCTGCGCAGGGGGTGGGGATGTGGGGGTGATTTTTGTACCAAATTCTTTCCCCCATGGAATGGTTTAATTTTGATCTGAGATATTTTTCCCCAAAGTGCTTACTTCTCGAGATATTTGGATGTATCAGGTTAAAAAATCACCCTTATATCAGAATATCTACATATATGATAAATATGTGATTTGTCTCTTCTGTCCATTCATAACGAGAAATCTAATAATACCATTAAATTGACCTCTACTGATGATACGTACATTATTCTACCCCGGACCCCGGCTAATTGTGTAAATCGATCAATATCAACAAGTGCACCAATTGCACCACGCAACGCATTAACGAGCTGCATTTCTACCCACAAGCGCAGCGCGACTCGTCTTGTCAGTCTCAGTTTCGCAACTCGACCTGAATGGCTGACATAACAAGGTTGGCAGCTTGACCGTGGGTCAACAGGTCAGCTTCGGAATGCCGATACGTACGACAACGTTCAAAGGCAGAGAACCCAAGATTCCTCTATTTTTAGAATATAAACGTGACCATGTTACTCTTTTATTCTCAACATGTATGTAAACACCAACTGTGTTTTATGTAATTGATGTTAATGTCGGTGAATGAAACTGTATATATTATTACATGCAATCTTGAATGCTGTTTGCGTATTGCAGCAGCAGTTGACGAATATATTAGAGATAAATAAACTAGTGACAATTATCGGAGATTGTACACTGTTTGTTATACGTTGCACTATTACTATATAGAGTTTGGCAGTAACCGACGCCCGAAGCTAGGAATGAGACTGTATGGCAGTGCCGATAGTAGGTACCACTATTACTAGGAAGAGGAGCACGCCTTGGTTGAGTGGATTTTAGAGTGCCATGGAAAGGGTTTGCCTAGGATGAAATGGGTATAAATATAAAAGTTAAGAAATATTTGGACGAAATATTTGGACGAATAACACCGTTTCATCTAAAATGTCGCATCTTCGTTGCTGAAAGGGCTAGAGAGGTGATTCAAAAAAGAGGATATTGAAAAAAGAATGATAAACACCGTGACCAACCTAAGAATTCAATACAAATAAAATTTCACTCCACAGCGACAATCAAATTTCGTGTCAAAATCATAATCGGTTTTTAAAGGCTGTACATATTAAAAAATACATTTTTTATGGAAATCCAATTACAAAATAGTCATCCGCAAGAATCGCCCTTTCAAACAAAAAAAAAATATCAAAATCGATAGGCTGGTTTAAAAGTTATTGAACATCAAATTTCGGACAAAATCTAGGTGCGCCACTTTTTATGTCCGTCAGTGTATATCGGCTGAAACACCAACATATCAGCCTAAAAATGAGTATTCATCCGACCAAGGCTCCAACAATGAAGCCGTTACATTCAACATCGAAGAAATACCCATAGTTTTCACAGAACCAAATGAATCCAATGAACATAATATAATAATTGACATTTTTTACCCATACCAAAAGGACAGTAAAAACGTTTATGTACAGAACAATACCAATGAAAATTAAAATTCGATCATAAGTTATGTTACATAGCCGGGAACTCCGGAGATAAAAAATAAACGTCAACGAACTGCAACAGAAAAATATCCATTTGTCATTGCCTTCACCTGTTGGAAAAAGATATTTTACGATGAACACATTGATGAAAAAAACAAGAAGAAACTGAGAAGGAGGCAAGAGAAAAAAGCAAGAATAGAAAAAAAAGGACATAACGAGAAAAAGACATAAAAAATATTGAACAAAAATGTAATTTTTAGTTACAAAGAAAAAAATTTAACGTAAAGCCAAAGGTTAGTGCCCATAGAGGCACTAGTTAGTTAGAGTCCATTAATGTGATATCTACGATAGCATTAAATTCTAATAAACCCAAAAATGAAAAAGACCATCATTTATTACGATTAAGATTTATTATTTGAAAACGACACACTACCAGAAAATAATTTTAAATACTACTATATGGAAACTGGAAAACGTTTCGAGGATAACGAGACTGGTGGACAACAGACTGAATCTGAAATTGAACCAAATGAATCAAAAGAAACTGACAAACACAAAAAGTATGTTGTCACTTCTGGGCTTTGTTACATCTGTACTCGCAACATAACTATCATCAATATATGATTAAAATTCCAAGTGTGTAACGCAAGATAGTACCATGAAATTTTCCTGAAAAAGAATAAGACTTGCAATGAAGACCTCACCTCCGCTCCATGTTTGAAAAATCGATTTTAATATTTAAATACAAATGATTTCAAATGAAATATTTGCTTTAACAATTTTAGATTTATACATATATTATATATTCATCACCAATGCCAATGACGATTATTTTTTCGTTAAAACATGCTTAATTAGTAGGGACGCCACGGCGCCCTCCTGAATAATTGGAAACGCAACAAAAATTCTATGTAATCTGCCATATTTATGGCAAAGAATATTTAAATTTTTTGTCAAGCAAGATTTTTTAATCATTTTATAACGATCAGTATAGATTCTGTTTCATGTTTAAAAAGTGTTTCCATTGGCAAACTTTTCAAAAAGTATTCAGACAAATTGTCTTGTTGAGACAAAATCCGGCTTAAAACAATTTTCAGGCTCAGCCAACGACTTCATGTGCGATATTTTCGATTTATTTTCCAATTTACACCAGTGAATGTTGTAACCAGATTATAATCTTGTTTTCTAGCAGAGCTGTACTTAAAAAAGAAGTGACGATCCTGTCTAAAAGCATCAGAATCAAATCTGCTGTAATTGGATGTAAACTACAAATACCTAAATTGATTATTCTCTTGTCGTATTCATGTATCCTGTAAATTTTTGTCCAGTCCCTTGTAAAAGCAGAAATTTGCCCATTTGGTCCATCCCTACTTATCTGTAACAAATACGACATTTTAAAATCCATAATATTGAAAAACTCTAAAAAGTGCTACTTTAGCTCCTCCGCACTGCAGTGACAACTATTAACTATAAATTTCTTTTTTCTTGAAAAATGTTGCATATACTGTGTCTATCATACTGTTTTTCAAAAAAAGAAGGAGATTCTCCATTCGGTTGTATTTTTTTAACCAACTTCAAAATTAGGAGGTTTTCAAAATTTTTTATGTTTGTTTCCTCAGAACTTCGTCATTTATAAATCAATTTTTAAAATTATATTTTTGTTGGAAAGGGGAAGTGGGTGCCATTGTAGTTTTATTGGTATTGGACCTCGGATTTCGAAGATATCTTCGGTATATACAGGAGAACTTACCAGATATACCAGAACAAATGGCGAGTGCGCCGGTCAGAACCCTAATTTATAGATATTTAAATTAATTGAAAATATATTTTCTATCGGATCAAATTGTGAAGCTGTAAACCATTCTCGAATCAACTTAATCGTTATAAAAATCAGTTCCGCCATTAGGTGGAGTTCAATGACAAAACAAGGACAGAAGACATTTACTTTTATTGTTCTTTCTAGTATACTATTGTTCATTATAAAATAATATTAGATAAAAATGGGAGAGCAAGAAAAGGAACTATAAGCTTTCAAACTTTCGAGAGTTACTAAATGTATGAAAAAATCTCTATTTCTTAATTTAAAGAAAAACGGAAAGCTAATCAGAGCTTACCTTTATTTTAAAAATTTCTCTAGTTCGTTCTCTTTTCAACGGTATGCTACATGTTTACAGTTCCGTCAATTGGTAGTCAAAACTGAAGATCTTGTTAGTAGAGCCCGAACACGTGGTAACAAATAATAATAATTGGTCGGAACAATACAATGTGTCAGTCCGAGCCGGTAAAAAATCTCTTTCTTGCGCATGTAAAATTGCACGTAAAAAATAAAAACACAACGAAACAAAACACTTTCTCGCGCATTTGAAAAAAAATAAAACACAAGAATCTTTTATTTTAAAACGTCACCTCTCCTACATAGTATCTTCAATTTTGACCACCAATGCACGGAATTGGGTTAATATGTAGCATGCCGTTGAATAGAGAACCAACTAGAGAAGTTTTTAAATAAAGGTAAGCTATCAAAAGCTTTTAGTTTTTTATAAATTAATGTAATAAAGAAATTGAGATTTTTCATACATTTACTAACTCTCGAAAGTTTGAAAGCTCATTTTTTTCGCTGCCATTTTTTTCAAATATTATTTTATAATGTACAATAGTATATTAGAGATAATAATAAAAGTAATTATTTACTATTCGTACCCCAAACAAAAAAGTTATGATTCTTTTAATTAATTTTGTGAAATTTTCATTTTTAGAAAAAAAAATATCTTGAAAAGTGGTTTGACGAAACTAGAGAATTTTATTGGCAGTTAAAATATGTGTACTTGAGATGTTACTTACAGCGGAGATAAAGTCATTTGTATGATAGAAGGACCAAAAAATTAGACTCCAAGAGAAACTTTTAGTTTGGAAGATGGAAAATTTCAAGTAATATTGAATTTTAAGTTTTATTTATTTTTGTTTTATACCTAAAGAATAACTAGATTTTTTTACTAAAGTAGTTACCAGTGTTACCGATATATGTAAGATTTGTAAAGTAGGTAAGTAAGAACTATAACTTCAGGATGATCTGTCGACATTACAGGGAGCTATCAGCAAGTTGATCATGTTGAAGGAGCTATAAAATACTTCACTCTATATCACCACATACAGCATTCTTCATTTCATGCATGGTTTTAGAAACGCCAATTAGTTACCAATTAATTAGCAACAAATAAATGGCAATTTCATACTGGCATTGTTAAATATGAATAGGTTGTAAAACGTCCGTTCTGATATCGACGGCCATCGAGTGCAAGCACCAATTAACACCGATTTCACAGTTTTTGATATATCGAGTTATTTACTCAAATCCACATAATGAGCAACGCTCCTTTCTAATAATTATATATTAGTTAATTTAAAATATAACACATATTATGCCCATATCATAATGCTATAATCTGTTAATCTGCATAATATAATAATATCGATTGTAAAAATTATTGTGCTATATATTTATGAAAATTTACATTATTTTGACAGATGACAGATACTTTTTCGTGGATATCTCAATCTCAACTATATCAACAACGGAATATTCAAACAACTATAACAGAAAAATCATTTTTGAAGATTTACACATAGTGTACACCGTTGAAGGTATAAACTGTGCCTTCACAGACGGATCAAAGAGGAAAGAAGGAGCAGACTATATAATATATTCTAGACTGCGACTTCAATGTAAATGGTCTATGGATAAGAATGCCAGTGTAGTACAAACCGAACTGACAGGCAGAACTATTAGGGCCGCGGGATAGATAGCTCATAAGCAAATAACAGGCAAAAATAAACCTCCACAGTAGGGAGAGACCCAACCATACAAACAAATATATCTCAAGAATAACAAATCCATAAAGGAGATCTGGATATTTAAAATATTATGGCTGGCAGCTATCTTAATTCTTTATGAAAATGAAGAAAACGATTATAAACATTTAAATATTCATATAACTTTTTATTTTACTTATAACATAATAACTTTTTCCACTTCTTCTTACAGATATAACTTACCTATATAAGTTACATAAACAATGATCATTATATAAGTATATGAGATGATTGAGATGATATTGATATCAGTACTAGTAAGCTATTCACAAGGTACAGTCTGTTATTTCGCTCATATCTAACGAATGTCCTACTGTGGGAAAAAGTGCAATAAAAACTCTACAAGTGAAAATCTACAAGTGACAAGTGACATTATCATACACCATATTAGTGGTAAGTGTCAATTCCTAGCCTAAAAAATAGAAATAAACTATTAAATAATTATATTATAAATTTTCGGTATTGGGAATTATCAGCAATCAAGCAAGTACGCAGAATGAACTGTTGAATGTTGAAATTACTCATTCGGAAGTAACTAATATCTATCAACTAAACGGCGCGGCGATCGCGCAATTTCACCAATGAAAGTAGAATTAACAACATACTTGAGAAAACAACAAATTCTGAGTAACGCAAATAAATTAAAAGGCTGGAATGTATACATATCAAATGATTTGATGACCAGAAGATAGAGTGGACCAAATATTCTTCAACAATTTGTTGTCAAAAATTCAGAGAAATAAACTTCAGATAAATGACGAAATTTACACACTGGCACAACTAAGAAGTATTGAAGATGCTATAAAAAATTTTTCGAACGCGGACGCAGCTGAATTATATTTTGAAAAATATACCTGGAACAGTGCTCCAGAGACACCAGTTTCGAAAAATTGGCTAGAGTCTTGTAGCGTTGAATAAGTAACTAAAACGACATCAATATTACAAAACACGGAACCTAGCATCTGCGCAGAAACTTCCAAAAAGACTGAGGCAGAACTGCAAAAAAACTTATAAACCGATCTCCCGAGAACCGAGAAAAAAGGCTCACAACCCCACCAGCCGATCCTAAAAAAGAGGAAGAAAACAGAAAACTTCAGAGATCAAATTTGTGCGGTAGTGACAAATCAGTGAAAATTGCAAGAAATGCAAAGCAAAATATAACGTAGGATAAACCATTCATCATTATTCTTCAGAATAATGATTGAAGTAGGTAGCTAAAATTATAATATGTTTTCATCCTCGCTATTGTATCATAGCTAATTGCAATTAATTATAATTATGTAATATATTTTCTGATTGATTATGCTTTATATGAGGTGAGATGAGATGATAAAAATATGCTGCAACAACGTTAGTCTGATATATCAGCAGTCACATATATAATGGACTTCTTTGTTTTGTCTGTCTGTCTTTTGTTATTTTTAATAAAAACCCTTAAGAACATTATGTTATGTTAAGAACAGATTAAAATTACGACAAAATTTAAGAGAGAAAATTAACATAATAACTAACTATAATATGTTAACATAATAACTAACTATGTATGTTAACTATGATAGTAAATAACATAATATAGTACATACCTAATAGTAACAGAAATTAATATCATGTATGTTACCATATGTCTCATATTTATAGTCCTCATAGTTTTTATTTGAACCATAAAATTTGTCAGTTTCGACAAAGATAATCAGAAATTCTTTATAACCTAATTACCTTATTCTAGTCAAATAATATAATATGATAGATGTATAATGCTCTGAATTAGGTAAGTAGGTATACTAATAAGATTGCTAATAACATTGACAATAAATACCGTCGCCTTAGTTACTTTTTGAACCGTAACGGTAACGCTTGCACAAGAAATATACCTACTACAATAATTAAGCCTATAATTTTGCACCCATATTTACATTTACTATGTTTCATGTTTTGTAATTTATAGTGGAATTTGTATATACTTATCTACCGTTTACGGCTTTAAAATCAAAAGCCAAGGTCATACGTGTTTGGAAACAAATAATCTAACATATTTAATACCTATTATTAGAGTAGAAATTGATTTTCGTTGTGTTGCTTTGGGTATATTGATTACTAAGCCCACTGCAACGTAGGTACCATCAAGAACCCCTATTATTATTTCTATAATGATGAAATTGAAAATATTTTTTTGTTTCAAATTATAGGATAATTTGAAATTATCCATTAAACATAGCCTACCTACCAGTGCTACGGCTGTATATAGGGTGATTAGGGAGGAACCTGAAATATTTGAGAAATAGGTTCCGGTGATTGAAAGAAACAAAAAAGTTCTACGTATAAACAGGGTCCGATTCTCAGTCTTTACAGATATATTAATTAAAATAGTTAACAAAGTGGATTAACCATATCAGTGGCGGAAAACTGTTTATTTTCTATTACAAATTACATATAAAATTGTTTAAAGAAAAAAAATTGTTAATTAAATTTTCAAAAATACCACCGTCAACGTCGATGCATTTATCGTAGCTCACTTGTTTATCGCACGTGTAGCTCGTTGAAGTGAACGGTGATTTTCTTTTACGAGTGCTGCACAATTGGTTATTCTAAAGGGTATCTAGGTTATTCGATCAAGTAGTGCCCTCTTGTGTCCACTTTTGTTGCGTAAACTAATGACTTTAACCTTCGAGCATGAAAAAGGTAGAGGAATAATGTCCTATTCAAATATATGTGAATGCTTGGTACAAGCATCTAGAAAAGGATATTAGAGTGGAAAAAGACGGAACACAAATTAGTAAACACAACGTACCTGGATTTCGCAGAAATGAACGTAAGCCTCACCCTTTTGACCATTATTATCATGGGATTTTAAACCATTAAAAAAGTAAATTTGAATACTTCTCACAAATAACTACTGTTAACGCCACACAAATATAACGACATTAACGACAGAGTTACTTCAAAACATACGCAACGTTGCCAGGTCTCAAATTAAATACAAGTATCTAAAAAAACAACTATTTGGAACAGGTAATGAAAACAAGAATTAATCTCACTTTCCAGCTGAGATTTAGTACAAACTAATATCAGTGTCTGTTATTAACATAAGAATCGAATGACCAATGTTTGAATTTAAATCGAGCGCATTACACTTAATAGCAACCCAAGAGATAATTATACGTTTAATCGCAATTTTCTTCGTAGAATCGATTTCATAGAATCACGGGTGCACTGCGTTTCCTCAGGTCATCGTTTATTACACAACCTATAATAGGTACAATTAATTGTGGATTGTACCATGCATGGTTTCTATATGGTAATTTATTTCTTCAATTGTGGTTATTATACTTTTAGGCTATTCATGTAGAACTTCAACGTTTCACAAGCATGTGGGTATTTCGTAATATCGTCAAATAATAAGATACGTCAGTGATATATATGCCCTTGTACAGATTACTAGGTACCTACATTCTGCATGTAATACGGGTATAGTCCTATGACATGTTGCATAAGAATATAATGAGCAAATAAATGCGTTTCAGTTACGCACATGCAATAAAATATTGATAAGGGGCCGTCCATACATGATGGCACACTTTTTTGTGTTATCTTGGGTGTTATTGTGGGTATTATAACCTTATCCACCATTGGGATATAAAGTTTCACACGAAGTCCAGCATTCTCCCACTGGCCGCTTGTCACGTCACATCAACACTCCTTCCTCTGTTTTTACGAGGACTTCGAGGACTGAAACACCTTAATAACATTGTCGGTTAAAATTTTGGGAATAATTTTTGCGATTAATTTCTGGAGAATGATGTTGTGGTAATACATACAATATTAACCACTACTAATTTTTTTCTGTTTCAACAAAATTCAACACGGGAGGTGTTGACCTATGACAAAGTGGACCTATGACATAGGAAGGCAAAGTGTGACACTCTTCACAAACCATCTTCCCCTTCCCATAAATGTGTGGCGGCGGTGATCATTTATGAACCCTAACTGGAGTGTTACCATACCCAAATATGTAGAAACAGATATTCGATTTACACATTGAAAATCGAAAGCTGTAATTGTTTTTAGGCAAACCGCATTCCTTCTTACTTCAGTACTTCATGCTAGCTGTATTTCAAAGGTACCTACTTTAAATTAATATTCCTGAAACTATCAAGGTACACATAATTTGCTCTAAATCCGAATATGTAAGAACATAATTAAATGTGTTTCATTTCATTAAAACACTCTAAAATCGAAAGTTGAAATTGTTTCCAGGCATACACAACTGAATTATTCCTAAAAAGGTCTCATGCACGCGATATTTCAAAGGTAGGTAAATACTTTAAATATATGCGAAGCTATCAAAGTAGGTACCCAAAATTTTGCCCTAAATCCAAATTTGGAAGAATATATAAGTATTCGAAAGCTGAGAGCTTGCTTTTTCCAGGCAAACCGAATGTTTTCAAATGTACTTCATGCTCCTCAAATACTATTTTAAGTGAGTGAAAGTTTTAGAAAGATTTTTTAATTTTTTATTTAACTATTAAGTAACATTGATAAATTCAGAAAAAAATGTGATTATGTCCCGCTTTGGAGGCCGCTTTGGAGGAAGAAATTAAATTGAAATGTGAAATAATAAATAGGTGGTAAATAATATGAAATAAAAATATAAGGATAATATAACAATAAATATAACTAGTGACACTGCCAACATGTGTTTATATTTTATAAAAATGTCATATTTTGCTGAAACAACTTTTTGGCATCTTAGAACACCCTTTAGCAGAATAATACTCTTAAAACTTCTTAGGACCTCAGCACGGCTTTAAAAAACGATATCAATATTCCTTCCTACGTAAAAACCACTTCTAAAAACTACTATAGTACCCGTCAGAAATAATTCATATTCGTATAAAAAGTGACTTCTCTTTGTTTGGATCCGCCGACTGCTCAAGATGTAGCAGCAACCACACGCAGATATAATAGGTACATGTAGATATAACGTTTATTACTTTAAAGTAAAGCTCTTATTTTACTAATTGTTATTATTTCTCAAATAAGAAAGTATTTTTAAAATCATTATACGTTATACAGTTAAAGTATATTTACGTGCTTATGCTTATAAAATAATTTCATTCGTGAATAAAACGCAGAAGGATATTGTCTAGATATTAGGACCTTGATCGTTGCGAAATACTGATCGCCAACTTCGTGTTAGTCCTTAGCAGTGTTACCAATCAGACCGTATCTAATACATCAAACGAACTACAGGTACCTATGCAGTTATTTGTTTGTTTGCGTATCTTCAACCTGTTATAACTTTAATTGAACGTCATAAGGTATGCGTGACTGCTGATTACGATAATCATAATTCAGGTATATCATTTAAATTGTAGGTAAAGGGTAAGCTCAGTGAAGCTTAACAGTAGCCTCCTTATAAGGTGAGCAGTGGATTATTTACATATGCCGACGGCATTAGCTTAACAATGTAACGCCTCAACATCCTTATTCAAGAGGTAAATCAACCGCCTCGGCAGGAACTTGTATATATGTCAAGAACTAGTTGTGAACAATCCATTTTTACCAATAATATCTGATGTCTGCAATTTAATTTCAATTACTGTGATACATTGCGTATAATAAAAGGACTCACATCAGAATACACATGAAGGCAAAGGCCTCATATAAAGGCAAAGGCCTCATATAAAGGCAAAGGCCTCATATAAAGGCAAAGGTAATAAATATAAAAACAAATTCAACTAACTATTAGATCCATGTAAGAGTATCAAATAAAACAGTAATAATTGTTTTACTTGATCCCGTGGACGCCACTGACCGTTACGCAACCAAGTCACATGGTTCCCATACTGGGTCTCTAAATTACCCTCAGAATCATGCTGTAATTCTGGTAAAAAAACCATAGCGTTGCATAGCGTTAATCGATAGCTAGTTGAGGAAATAAAGCCATTAAGCAGTTTTGCTGATCAGGTGATTTTTGGGGTTGCTGAACACGAATATCATGACGGCAACGGTCTCCAAGGTATCTGGTGCCAAGGTGGACAGTATAAACGTCATCTCCTAGACTTTTATGGGACTTATAGAATATAACATATAGTAACATATAGTTAATATAAACATAAGTTATCGGCTGAATCTGAGTGCACAGAGGAAGAAAACGAAGAAGAGATCTTCAATAACTAAAAATAAAAAAATATTCTTAATTACAGCAAAACTGGACTCATTTCCATCAGTATGGAGTACCGAGTTGTAATTTTGTTATTTATCGTGTCTTCGAGACGCACTTCTAAAATCCATATTTTTATATGCAAAAATGCATTTATTCAAAAGTAATTGTTGCTCAATTACTTTTGAAAAATGTACAGTTTTAGTTTACGAAGTTTATAGACGCTCTCACGAGTCGAACGCACAAAACCGCATTAAGATCCATCTTACTGTATAAAATCTGAATATCTCTTAAAATATCTATCTAATAGAAAGAATATCTTCTTAGACTTAACTCTTATAAATAATAAAACTGAAATATTAACAAAATGGAATACAAAAACAACATGGTCTGGTAGATATACCAAATTCAACTCAAAACACCCTTACAACCATAAAAAACTGTAATTGGTATTGCAGGTAGATCAATAAAACTAACATCTGCCATTTTTAGAAAAGAACGCATAGAAAAAGCAAAAAATATTTTAATAATTAATACCTAACTATCTTTTTTCTCTAATCAACAAAATTTTCAAAAACAGAATTCACAAATACTACAATTCTCCACCACCAATAATCAATTCAACTAATACTCGTAAAATATATATTGCCTTACCATATATACCACAACTATCAGAAAATATTTCAAACATTTTAAAAACACACCATTAAAAGGCAAAAATCCACTTGAAAAAAACTACACACTGCATATATGAAATTCAAAGAAATCCTAATGCATGTAATAACAAGAAAGATACAGAACATCTTTCTACAATCTACAATTTGTTAATATAAAAATATTAAATAAGTTAACAAAAAACATTATCTCTATATATAAACTTATATACGTACATGTCGTACATACATAGGTACCTACTTACTATAAATATACATCTACATAATATTAACATAAACAAAATTAGAATAATAATGAAATATATAAGCCTAAGTTCGTAGGGTTTCTTGACTGTTCTTCCCTATGACACTATGATCGAACAGTCTAGTAACCTTAAAAAAATAATTCAAACTGTCATTTTTGCCTATGTCAAATATGTCATAAATAAAATACTCTTTTGAAAAAGGGCCAAGAAAGGGACCGAATCGTTAAATAATATAATCAGTCGTTTTATTGCTACCATCCCAAGATAAACCCTCTAAATATATAAGCTGGTGCATTGATGGCACGTTTAATATTGCACCTCCATTAGCACAGCAAATCTATACTATCCATTATTTCATGAAACAAAAGGTGAAACAAGAAACATTTTTTAAAAAATTTTGTTTGTCTTATTTTCCTAACTGCGTTTCGATTAATTTTCTGCTATATGCCACTTAATATGCATGAGTATTAATACCACATTAGGATCATTTTGAAGCTTGCTAAGAAAGACAATTTTTTGGAGAAAAGACAAAAAAGGATAATAATGTTTAAAATCCAACAAAAATTAATAGGAATAGTGTTGGTTATATTTGTCCGGTTCTATATTCTAATCTAAAATTTCCGGTTATAGACACTTTCCTTATATATACTATATATCTACGACTTATCCATATACCTACACTGATACTGTAATAATATATTTTAATATTTTACTGATACTGTAATAATCTTTTTATCATTTTATCTATGCTTAGATCAGATCGTCATTTCTCATTTAATATATCTCAAAACATGATGATTTTGTGCAAATTATACTACGAGCCCACAATAATACCTAGAGACTGTAGCAGCGGCAGCGTTTCAATGGCCGAGACGAAGATAGCGGCATTGTTTTAACCGCGAAAGAAGAAGACAGTTGGTTCATATTATTGTGGGCTTGTGGTACATAAGTGGTACATTATAGATATAACAATCCTTAACCACATAATTACAGAACATGTAAATGATTGAATAAGGCAAAAACGTGTATTCTGTGTATAAATAACATTAAGTTAACGAACACTAAGCTATTGTGGAATACGCAATACATATCAGTCATACATACATACTATTAAAAGCGAAACTGACATCTGCTGAGATCGTGCTGATTGATACAGCTAGTGATTTACAAGTCACGAAATGCGACAAAGACTAACATGTGGTTGCAGAAGGTAACGGCTGTCAAAAAATTAAAAATCCTTCGGTGTTCTATGTACGGGGTGATATTTACTGTGGCAAGAGTTAGGTACCTTGAACAGTATATTTATCGTAAAAGTACCGGGCCTATTGTGTAGGTACCTGTACCGCCTGTAACCACGAAAATCTATGCCTACGGGGTATCTAACTATTACTCATTATTAGTACATAGTACCTAGAGTACCTACCTACCTATAGAAGATTTAATTTCTGAAATTTGGGACTTTTCAGGACAAACAGGACAATAATCATTTCAGTCTAACCGGAAGTGACACTATCTTCTTTCTTATGATATGAACCCAGACTTTCTTATATACATAGTATATAGGTCTATCTCAAGCAATCTGGGGGTTAAAGGATAACTGGAACACTCATAAATCATAGTGCAGCTTCAGTCCTTCATCCGCCAGTTTGCTTAAGACAAAGTTTTAGGTAGGTACCGTCATCTGGGGTGAGATCGGACAGGTACCAGTTTGGACAACGGTACATGGCGGGGGTAATCAAGTGATTCTGTGCAAATACAACCTAGGTTTGAAAATTTCATTTTATATATTTTAAGGATAATAGGGAATGTCAGTAATGTTGCTTCAGCTGAGATAGTGCCTTGAAGGGAGCGAGTTTGAGGTATATAAATAAATATTTTATAATACGTATAATTACGTATAATATTCACATTTTTTTATATGGCAGTAAAAAAGTTCCTGAGATAGGAAGAAAAAGTGGGACAATTGTGTAATTTTAAGTAATATATAATAGCTTGTATACTCTTTTTCAGTTATCTTGGCGTGAATGTCATTACAATCGTACGGATCAATTATGTGCATAATACAGCAGTTCTCAACAGTTGTTTTAGGGTTTCGATATTCACACATCGAATTTATTTTTTCAATGTTATCAGTTAACATCGACGTTTTCCGTTTTCATAGATGATTAACTTTATTCTATCGGTCAACACCAAGTACTTACTTCAATCAAGTACAATAACATTATTTTTATTGCTGTCTTCTAGAGTAAGTTCGGGTAAAAGTACGCACCTAACGTATTAAATGTTGCAGAAAGGCAAATGTTTAACAAAATTGTATTATTATGTTTTTTTTTAATTCTTCTAACATTTGTTTACAGAATTTATGGACTGAGAAGTTTGATTTTTCATTACAAAAATTTTTGTAAAAAAATGTTGATGAAGGTGTCAAACCGGACTTTTGCCCCACTATATGGGGTAAAAATCCGCGGGAGTGCGGACAGAAGTCCGCATATATTCTGTTTTCACATTTTTCCAAATTTACGGTTTTTTATGGTTTATTTATTTAAAGAGATGAACGAGTAGCATATACAATACCCACCCACATTTAAACTAAAATTATAACAAAACAAATTTAAAAAATCTGAGAACAGTTTGAATAGACTTTATTTAAAATAAAAGCAGACATCAAAAATAACAATAAACAAAAAATAGCAATTTCTGTGCTAAAGTGCTAAAAGGGATATGAAAACTTAAAACAAACTCCACAGTTGGATAAAAAAAACTTATTCAGCATAAGTCACACAAAAATAGGCCTCCCTCGAAATTTGAACAATTTTCATGCCACCATGAAGAACACGTGGAACACTGAATCCAGTCTTCTACTGGAGGTTCTTCATAGATTTCATCGCACGCCGGACAAGAAATATCTCCTGGTGGTTGAATATTTTTAATTTGATTCTCATCATTTAATTCTGCTAATAAGGTCCCTTTTCCTTTCTTTAGTAGCTTTCTTGCCTCAACTTTTCTTTGCTTTTCTAGTTTAGTTTTTTGTTCATTTTCTAACTCTTCTTTGTTAGGTGTTGATGTGAGAATTGTGGACTTTTTACCTTTTCTCATGCGTTTTCGCTCTTGTGAAATTTTCGGATAGGGGAAAAGTTCCTTGGGAGACTTGTAAATAGATTTTGAGGTAGATGGTTGGATTATCGGATTTATTGCCAGAATTAAGGGTATTGGATTTTAGGGTCAACGAAATCAAATTTTGGGACTTGCAGATAAATTTAGAGGTAGATGGTTGAGGGCTGAGAATTTTTGACGTAGAAGCTTCTGGATTTTTGCTAGAACTACTGGGACTGGAGTTTAGGTCGGATGGAGTCGATTTCTGAGACGCTTCAAAATTTGGCGCAAGGAGACTACGTTTTTTGGATCTCCCCAACTGTTGTAAAGGGACATCAGTGTCACTTGAAGAAACAGCGTCTTCTTCCAATTGTTGGTTGCTACTTGTTTCTTGTGGAACACTCTGATCCGTTACAGTTGCTGGTAGGAAATCCTCCTCGGTAAATAGAAACTTATTTACAGGCACAATTCCACACATTCTAAATGCATTTACAGCTTTCTCAACGGTGCATACTTTATTATAAGCTTGTCCAAATATTTCGGCTATATTGTTTTGGGTTATTGTACGACCAGGGTGATTTACTAGCCATTGGTCACAGTATTCACCATAATAGTCTTTCAACGCTTTAAAGAAGCATCTATCCAAGGGCTGTGTTCGGTGACTGGAATACTTACAAGATGTATGTTGTTTCGTCTGCAAAATAGGACAGCATTAAGGCTACAGTGCGAAGAATGGTTGTCCAAGACCAATTGTACCGGGCTTTCCTTAGTAGCTTTCACGTGTTTCTGAAAATGCCTCAAATAGTCAATAAAAATCTCTGAGTTTATGTATCCAGAATCACTGACGAAGAGTATTGAATCTGGCGGTGCACCATTCATAAGACCAGGTTTTGTTCGCTTTCTGGGGAATATTAGTGCTGGTGGTATATAGTGGCCACTAGCACTAAAGCAGCAAACTGTGGTAATTAATTGCCCCCTTTCAGCTGATGTAACTTTGTTTACCATACGCTTTCCTTTAGCAGCAATAACCTTTGGTATTTTGTTTGGCACAGTGGTTATACCGCTCTCGTCCATGTTATAAATCCTGCTTGGAGGAAAGCCATGGTCATGCATGAGCTTTGTCAGGTTGTTATAAAATTCTTCAACCTGGATCTTGTTGAATCCCATAATTCTGCCTATGCTGGTTTTTTGAGGGGTTCTTAGCGACAAATTATGTTTTTTAAAAAAAGACTGCGTCCAGTCTTTTCCGGCTAATTTTGTCCGAGTATTAAATTTATGTTGAATATGATTCGCTTCTGCAAACTCATAAGCCATTTTCCTAAACATTTTTCTCGTAACACCGTAGAACCTATGATCCATTTGTTTGCAGTGTTCAGCTAGCTCCAGCTCTTGGTCATAGGGAAAAAAATTTTTTAAGCGCCCTAGACTTTCCACTCCACAACCGCGCTTTAGACGTGCTCTTAAAGATGACTCGTCGACATTAAAATCTCTTGCTATAGCTCGCACTGATTCCCCATTTGCTTTTCTTCGCTGTTTCTTGAAGCATTGCTTCTGTAATCGGTTTGCGATTTGTTTTTCGTCTATAAAGACTCTGAAACAATAAAAAGGGGTAAGAGTCCGCATCGATGAGGTAAAAGTCCGCGCGTTCATTTGCCCCAACAAAATTCGGACTATTGCCCCACTGCTAAATCTATAATTTGAACTCGCAGAAAACTTCGCCTATAAAATTATTACACAACCGTTCGTACTGGATTATACACACAAGGAACCTACTTTAACATCACAAAAAATATCAGGCATATACTGTTTTGGATTACCTCGTTATAACCTATCAACTGCATGCAAAAAATTAGATCGAAAACATGATTTATGAAACTTACCGCATGGCTGCTCGCTTGGGCACTGTAAACTCAACTGAATACCATGAAGTAGCTTGTAGTCGGTTGCTCTGTCGGTATGACGTAGGTATATGCGCGGCTGTCATTTATGTATATATTAAGTACATATGTACATATATATTAAGTGCGTAATTGTAAAACGGACTTTTACCCGCCCGCGTACTTTTACCCGAACTTACTCTATATGTTTAGGTTTCGATATATCAACGGATGTCAACATCGATATTTTGGAAAAATTCCGTAACCCTATTTCTTAGGAAAGAGGCATCAGGATAAAGCAGGCGAAATTTTACGGTATTGACAGCGCCGAACGCATACATGTAAAGCTAGAGCAGAAACGTAACTGCGTTCGTAGAAGAAAATGAAAAAAATAATTAAGAACCTGCTCTCAGGGAAACCCCATTTATTGTAAAATATACACAACGTTTATTGTGATGTCAAAATCAATTATTTAATAATTTTTGAAGGACTATAAATTAAAGTAAAATCGTGTATTTAATAAAACAAGTGAACTATTTAATAGAAGTATTAAAAAGAAAAAAATATAATAATCATTAAATTTCATCATCGTCGTCGTCATTATCATCATCTTCAGATCTTGAACCCAAAACTAATAATTAACAGTTCATCGTAACCTAATAAGTAACCTCATCGTAACGTACTTCACGTTCCCAATCTTTGTTTACAATGTCTTCTACATGTCTAACACAATTTTCCCAAATATCTGGAGTAATTTGATCCAAAGCCTTTTGCCACATCTCTATAACTTGTTTGTCTCCTTAACTAATTTCACCAATATGTTGATCATAATAATCTCCACAAAATGCCCCACACTTATTCTACTGGATTATATTGGCAATGGTAAGGTGGTAATCACATGTTTCTTTAGAAGTTCCACTATGGCATATCTCGGAGTCTGTTTGTGCTGGTTGTATAAATTTAAAAGTCGGAATTATCCGCCACCACTCTCGAGATCTCAGTAAGATTTGGAATCAATTTTTCCGATCGGTTTTTCCGAGACCCATTTCTTAAAAGAATTTTGGTCCATTGAATCGTGGTAGTTCGCCGACTTTGACTTCGTAGAAAAAAGTACCTAATGAAGTATTTTGTATAAATCCACGCCTATTACCAGCATGTAGCACAACAAACCGCTTATATACAATTTCCCGTGCGGCCATGCGACGTTCTTTTAAATCATCCTTTCGCAAAAATCCATGTTTCGTCAAGGTACACAAATTGCGTCAGATATCCGCTTATAATTTTATCGGATATCCTCATATTCACGTCAAAAAGCTATTATCTTATTCTCTTACATGCGATGTGAGGTTGCTCACAAAGGAAACGTCTGTTATTTTCTTCCGTAAAAGAAAAGCTAATCATCTCAGATAGCCTTTTGCTTCACTATTTCATTAACTGTTTTAATTGTAATTTTTTTCCTCTTCTTTCATAGTATACACAAAATTAAGAAATTCTGATTTAACTCCATCATGAACATCATTCGTTTTCAACTTAGTACCTAGTTGCGTGTTTTTCCTGCAGTAGGTACTAAGAGGTTTACCAAATGTAGACTCTTCCTTTATATGGGTTATGCTTCTTAAACTTATTTTTAAGGCATCAGCAACTCTCTGTTGGACGGAAGATAATGGTCGCAAGGGTCCTTTATTTTCTTTTTCCCGCTTAGTTCTAGGAGGTTTATTATGAATTGTTGGCTCTGTTTTCCAAAAGTACAATAATTAGAAATTATTAAAAAATATATTAATATGTAGACTGTCAATGTGACTTTAAATTTGACTTTTAAAATAATAAATTGTTTTCAAACATTTTTACTGACACTATTTCCGAAAAATCTAAGTTAAACATGCGTTAGTGCTTAACATGACCGAAATTGTATTGAACTCTATGAGACGTCAGTCGTTTATTGCATCAACATACGTCGCGTGCATAATCCTAGAAATTGACCAAAAACAACAAACGTAACGCATAAATTGATGCATACACACGTCAAGATAGCTAAAATTGCTGAAATAGGGTATATTATATTAGGTACTACGTGTGTTATCTAATTGGACAAGGGTATCTAATATAATACAGAATGAAGTTCCTACAGATAAGTCGTTTGTTCTTCTAATTATTTATCTTAGTTATGGGTATGTGAAAAATTATAGACAACAGTTATGATTTTTGTTAAAGTTAATCTTTTATTTTCGAAAAAAAATCTATTCTAAACGGGACGAGTTCGGACATTATTTTATATTATTTCTATTATATTTTATAATAATTTATATTAAATATTATGTTTATATTTATATTATTAAACGAATAAATAAATGCTTTTCAGCTGAAATATATTAAGTATAATTATTTTCACACCACCCTCTACTTACTTTTTACTACTTTTTTTTACTTCTTTTGTATTATTTTACTACTTTTTACTAACTAATCAATTTGTGGTGAGTTAGAACACTTTGTAACCAAAAGCAATTTGAAAACTGCTGCAAAAAATTGTTACATACACTGCGCAACTTATTTAACGCACAACCAAAAAGTTAACTCAAGTTTGACGTTATGTATTTTCGACAATTTTTGTTCGTCTTGGTCGATTTTTTTTTTAAATTGTAGGTTTTTCTCTTAGGAATATCACTGTCTTAGTTGTTTTGGTAAAACTAATGATTTTGATATTATACCAGGTGCTATAAAAATGTTATGTTTTTTCCGAAATTTCAAAGCGTCCTGTGGGCTATACAAGGTATTGCAAGTTATTGCAATTATAGCCAATTTAAAGCCTCATGTTTTTTCTACATTTTCTTTTTTTATTCATTTGTTTATCTCTGTTACTTCATAAAATATCCAATTTTTGAGTTGACGTGATTTTTATTAAATTTATTAACTTTCTTTTTTGTCAAGTGCTCATTATTTATTACTATACTGGTTCAATGCCTCATTTTGCGTTCTGTTTTCCTTGATATCTTATAATTTATTAAGAGATGCAAGGTGTTTTAGAAGAGAAAAAGGTCTTAAAAGGACAAAAACTCAAAAAACATACCTAGAAAAATGGATTGCTTTACTCAATAAAACAACGAATAACAGGAAACAAAACAAAAGTAAATAGAGAATTAGTATCTGGTGTTTCCACCCCTTCCGCGAATGACCTTCCGACATCTTTGGTTCATACTTAAAACCAAAGTTCTGATTAGGTTCTGATCTAGGCCATTCCATAATTCGACTAGGCGTCCTTCCAATTCTTGTAAATTTTGGGGTTTTCGTCCCTCACTTCGTAACCGCCGACCGATAAAATCCCAAACATGTTCAATGGGGTTAAGGTCGGGGCTGGCCAGTCTATGTGATCAATTCCTACTTCTTCAAGATAATTTCTCACGATAAGACTCGTGTGGGGACGCGCATTGTCTTGCATAAGTAAAAATTGGGTCCTATATAGGGGGCATAAGGCAAAACATGTGCTTCAAGAATGTCTGTGATGTATCTGTCAGAATTGAGATTTCCATTCACAGTTACCAAGTCCGTTCGCCCAGTCAAAGATATTCCGCCCCACACCATGACGGATCCACCTCCATATAAAGTTGTGTGCAAAAAATTGCATTGACTGTATCTCTCATCGGGTCTTCGGTAGACGCGATTACGTCTGTCACAATTATACAAACTGAATCTTGACTCATCAGTCCAAAGAATACGTTCCCAATCTGCTTCCATCCAATTAACATGCTCATTGGCAAAATTCAATCTGGCTCTTCGATGATCTACTGTTAATGCGGGTCCTCGAGCAGCAATCCTGGGTCTTAAATTTGCCTCCCTCAGTCGTCGGCGTAGAGTTTGAACGCATATGAGTGGACCACCTGCGTCTTGAAGTTGTGCTCTTAAATGTGTTGCAGTTATAAATCGTTGTCTTACAGCATTTACTCTTAAAAAGCGATCCTGGATAGCAGAGGTAACACGAGATATACCTTGACCGGCCCGTCTGGAATGTTCTCCTGTTTCCGCGTACCTTTGAATTGCTCTCGCTATAGTTGTGTGAGACACTCCCAACCTTCCAGCTATGCGGTTGTAACTCCACCCTTCACTATGTTATGTAGCTGCCTCAACACATTCATCACTAGTTAAATTTCTGGTTTGGCGTTCCATTATTCACTAATTATTGCTGGACTGTCAACAAAAAACTAATGACACAGTTGTCAGTTTATGACGTGTAATCCTCGATTTCCATAGCTTGCTAGCTGTTTGAGTTGTCCGATAAATGCATTTCATGTGAATAAAAGCATATGGTGTTTCAAAACGGTGTATTTCATGAGGTAACAGAGATAAACAAATGAATAAAAAAGAAAATGTAGAAAAACATGAGACTTTAAATTGGCTATAATTGCAATAACTTGCAATACCTTGTATAGCCCACAGGGCGTTTTGAAATTTCGGAAAAAAACAACATTTTTATAGCACCTGGTATAATATCAAAATCATTAGTTTTACCAAAACAACTAAGACAGTGATATTCCTAAGAGAAAAACCTACAATTTGAAAAAAAAATCGACCAAAACGAACAAAAATTGTCGAAAATACATAACCTCAAATGTGAGTTAACTTTTTGGTTGTGCGTTAAATAAGTTGCGCAGTGTATTTATACGGCTCGATAGTGTAAGATTAATAGTTGTTAATAATACATTTTTCAGATTTTTTTAGCAAAACCATTTTTTATTATTTTGACAAAAACCGTGAACACGTGCCCGAACTCACCCCAGATGACGGTACCTACTTACTATAACAATAGATATAGGCATAGACATATTAATTAATATGTCTATGGGTATAGGTATTCATTCTAGATACGAATAGAATTTCATCACATAGGTACACATTTTAACGCCTGTCTATATCCATGCACATCGCCATTGTAAAAACGTGTCATCATTTAATCGACTCCAGGAATGTCGATGATGACATATAATTCAATTTAAACTCTAAACATCAAGCAGAAAACAACTGATTCGCAACTGCTATAATGTGTCGTGTCATACTTTTAACACGTCTTGGGAAATAAGAAATAATGCATATTTTGTAACGTGCATTAAAATAGTGCAATTATACGTTTCTAAACAACAATGGCAGGCATTTAACAACTTGAATTACCCATTAGAAATCTAGATAAAGATATTCCGTTATAATTACTTTGACACCTGACCTAAAATAGATATAGGTTATAATTAAGTATATTATTATTTTCATTAGGTAAAGACAAATTAGGTATACTTTTTATACCTATTATATATCTATGATATATCTATTATTTCGCCAAAATATCTATATATATATATATATATATATATATATATATATATATATATATATATATATATATATATATATATATTATATATATGATTATTATTTGAATGAAAAGAAAATTACTCTATTATCTCTAGTATCCTGATTCCTACACCTATATAATGGTAAATAATACATAATACCTTTCGAGTTTTTATGGCATAGAAACTAAAAAAGCTAATACCTAACACATAACCTAGGTAGGAAGGTTGCTGCTTACCTATTTCTTTACAACCCATATTCCTGAAATATTTTTTTAAAGAAAACTATAGGGTAAGGTAAGTCCGGGATAGATGGCCATAAACAAATATTTTTTGGGGTAGTTTTGGATTAAATATCACAAGAGGAAAAATGTTTCAGTATATATTTGGTTCATATGTTGTCTACAAAATAAACCAAAAATAAGAACTATATTATTAAATATGTTATGAAAATATTGCAAAATTTAAAATAATGACAATTGGCCATCACTTCCAGATACTATGGGGGAGATTGCCACATCACTGTGGGATAGTTGGCCATGGTGTGAAATCGGTTTCTTGTTCAAAGAATGAGTTTTGTTTTTCAAAAATGAGATTTTTATTCAGTAGATATATAATTGTAAAAACAAGTAGAATTATAATTTGCTTTAAAGACAATTGCAAATATATCAAGAAATCAAAGTTGCAATATTAGAATAAGACAATAAAAAATACACAAATATTCTTTGGTATAAAGGTATTGTAAGATAGGTGTTAAGATTAATTTTATATTTTTCAAACAACTCTTCCCGCATCTGTGACACAAATCTACATATTTTGTACACGATTCGTGTAGGCAAAACTGACATCGTACGCAGCGAATCCAGTCATCTTTTTTTGTTGTTTTTTTATATTCTTCACCGCAGCCAACACACTCGTTCTCGCCAAAATCCTCGCTTCCAGAATCGCTGCTGGGAAATTGTGGTTCTTCTTTTTCACTTCCGTTAAAACACCGTCGTTACTATCAGTGCTTGATGGTGATTTATTTTTCTTTTTTCTCCTTTTTTTGCAGGAGCCTTACCTTTTAAAGGTTTTTTATCCTTTTTTAATTTGACACTGGTAACATGATCTGGTGACGTTAAGAGAAGTACCAATTTTTTGCACGTTTTCATACCATTGCTGTCAATACTGGTAGCGGTGAAATTACCGATTACTATGACCATCTCATCCAAAGATTAGGTTGGCCATCTCACCCGATTAGCCATGGAGAGATGGCCACCCCGTGTATTTCTACAAAGGCATGTTAAAATGATACTATTTTGAGGTTAGGATAAACTTTGAAGTGTGTTTTATTTGTCTATTTAATTTCATCCAAAGAGCTGACGTAAAAAACCAAAATATGACTTCATCACCCAACTACTTTACTTGATTTCGTTTTAACACAATATAACATTAAAAAACAAGCTAGTGACGCGACGTGTGCGTTGTGGCTGCACCAACGTGGACGTTTAAACTAACAGTGTGATTGCAGCAGCGCTGACATCTAACGACAAATGTGGGAAATATTTACTACGGCCATCTCTCAGTTTATAAAGGACAGTGTTTTACAATAAGGGGTTGTAAAGAGCAAAAGAGGTGGCACATAAATGGATATAGAAATATAGAAAAATAAACTAACTATTTTAAATGGAACATTAAACAATGTATTCAAATAAGAAGCATGAAATATATTTTGAAACAAAATAGCGCAAAATAGGTATAAAAGTCATTGGGTGTGGTAATTAAAAAAGCCATGTTTGGGATGCAAGCCTACATTCCTACATATTGCATTTATTGCACCGAAACTGCACTTCTTTGTGACTTTGGCGGCACTAATCTGGCTCTTCTGGTAAATAACAAGATGATCTATCCTATCGAATGGATTGAGCGCACAGGTTTTACATAACAAAATGTCTTGGAAAAGATGTCTTGAAAGATGTCTTGAAGTTTTCGTATACCTACGATTTTATTTAATGGTGATTCTGATGATTTGCACAAGAACTATTTTCTCAGTATAATCAGTATAATTATGTAGCCACTGTAAATTACCATTTTGTTTCATTTACAGATCATACATCACCAGTGCAACACACATCACCAGTTCTGTTATGTTGCCACAATTCATCATAAAAAAACATAGAAACAATCCCAAAGGAGAAAGATAATTTGATTTCATGCATCATCATTCTCAGTAATTTTTTAAATTATTTTTATAACGTTTTTTTTTGCAGTATCTGATGCTATCATAAAGATATGTAATACTGACATTTTAAAGGGACACTTTTAAAAACACAAAACACAGGAGGACCCTTTTTGATTAATAAATATACAACTGTACCTACTACTTTAGTTGTTAGCCATAAACAATATTTATATTCAAATAGGCATAACTTACCATTTGTCCATGACCAATGTAGAAAAAAATCTTTAAAACGATTTGCTGCTAAAACGACACAAAACGATTTATATCGCTGTAGCGGCTGGTCTGATAACTGCAAGGGGCGGGACCACAACCTTCGTGCATTTTGGTACTACAATTAAAAAAAATTTAGTCCCTAAAAACCATTTTTTGAACACGACTTTTTCCATTTTTCCGATGTTGATATTTGTTTAACATTTATTGTTGATGTTGATATTGTGATGTTACTGCCTTCTTTACTTTGCCCATAAACTATTTTTAAGTTAAATTAGGGTGCAATTTAGCCCTATAGGCGATAACTGGGAAAATATTCTTCTCAGAGAGATGACTGTGACATATTTGTCATTATTTTTTGCCATTCTGATGTTGATACTTGGATTACTTTGGTAAACATAATTATTACAATAATTATAGTTGCGCAGTTTTCACTCCCTTCGACGCTAACTAATAAAATTTTGTTATAAATATATCTAGATTACATATTTTTTTCTATAGGTAAGGTTTATACCCACCACCAAGTTTATTTCAGCCATAAATATTATACAGTACCTACCTACTTCTATTATTAGCATAGATTCACATAATCTATGCTATATAGTGACAGAACAATTATTAATATTAATTATTCATGGAGTGTGCCTTAATATATAATAATAACTCACACAAGTCCCAAGAAATACTCAAATAGGTTATTAGTACCCATGATACAAGGTTATTACCGATATCTGTCATCTGTATCGGATCACTTAAAGCGCACGCGTGCCCGCGCCTATGCGCCTTCGGCTATCTTCGGCGTCATAGCTGCTAGGTTTTGGCTGCCAGGTTCACAATTATTATCATACCACGAAGATTGGAATGTTCGCGAAACTTCCCGGCCTCTTCTCTTTTCCTTGAATTGTCGTTGTTTTTGGGGTTGGCCGGCTATTCAAAATTTAGGTACGCTTTTCTACTTCATTGCGTCTTGAAGAAGGCGTTTCAAGTAGAGATAAAACAATATCTTGAGAGGGATTTATTATTACCTGTATCGATAATATCTATTACATTTTAAATTATGGTTTAATTTAATATCACCTTTTGTTTTGTTATAAGGAAGTTGGTATTCTATTTACTTTAAATTATTACCTGCGTTGTCCGTAAAGCGTTAAAAACCCTACCAGTTACCTAATCTTGAGAATAGCCAAGAAATAACATTCGGTAGTAGCAACCATGAGAAATTCAAAACATAAATAATAAATATTAACACTGAAACAATCACATAAATAATATATATTAAACCGCCGGCCCGGCGAAGCTGAAAACTGAATAAGTATAAGCACAAGCTCCACAAGGCGGGCCTCAGAGCCCGGCGAAATCACGTTATCTTAACCACCTCACGTGGAGGGGGGGATAGCCATAGTTATAGAGGGTATTATAGGTATGACGCGACTAGAAGCCTGTGATGGAAATTTTACTTATTGATGGATTCGTTATTAGTGATGGAATACTTATTTACAAAAAAGATTTTTTTGTAAATAAGTAGAATGTTTCATTTTTAAATCTATGCATAATACTGATTTGCTCAATTTCCACAATACTGATTAATAAATAAGAATGTAAATGCCAAAGTTCTCCCAAACTATTATTATTTGCTAATAAAATTACCTTAGCAAATCTGCGTACTAAAATGTTATTTAAAACGGCTTCTTGGCAAAAGTAATCTATTGTATTGCCTTAATAATATATGGTGAACACCGAAAATGTAATGTGCCTTCTGATATAAATCTCAACAACGGCAATGTCGTTTGATGAATTTTACTCGAGTTTTACGTCAATGTCTATTAATCAATGGAAACAAATTTGAGAGGTTGCCGAAACGCCGTCTTGTACTTGTGTTTTCTTTAGTGTGCTACGAATCTCTTTATTTATTGCGATTTAGGTGAACAATAAGTGTGTAATTATGGTGCCTTCTTGTATACTTTGTAAAAGGGTGGATCATTTAAGCCCAGAAAATATTACTTTTCATCGGTAAGTATTTTTAAGGTTACCGACAATCTTTGACGGCTTGGCTTGGCAAGGGGCGGCGTTGAATCCAAAAATTACCGAAAGAAGAAATAGATAGGCTTTATGAGTTGTTTCAACAAACACGCAAGTATTTTACTAATTGATCAGACACCTACTAAAGTGTCTTTTTCTACAATTTAAATTATTTACGATGTGTCCAATAACTAATATTAAACCGTCCACTAACTAACAAATACGTCCAATAACTAACTATACTTTTTGCATTAAAATTATAAATAAATATCTAGAAAACACATGACAAAGTTTTATTACAGTTACTAACTAATCTATAAGTATTATCTTAATGTACACCAATTAAGCTACTCTCTGAATGTTTTCTATTTTCATTTAATTTATTGCAACGTTCCGATACAGGGTATTCAGTATTTTTCTTATGTAACTATGCAGTTTACTTTACCCTAACTCATTCATTAAAGATAAGTAGACACGCCACTGGATGGGCTCTGATCACAAGAAGCGACGTTGCCGAGAGGTCGTCGCCGCATCGGCTGTCACTTTTTAGAACAATAATAGATCGGCTCTTCCCAACGATTATAGATTAGTCTATAAGGCAAGGTGGGGTAATTGGGTCCTAGTTTTACAACTTTTTAACTTTAGGGTGAAATATTTTAAAGAGTTTTTGCAATTTTCATGTACAATTTGGGCAATAAACTATTAGCAACAAGCAGCGGACAGTACACAAACAAAATTAATTGGTACCAAATTTTATTTTTTTATTTTTTTTTGTACGAGTGGGTCCAGTTACCCCAGATTTAGAGGCAATTGGACCACCCACATCTATTTCTGTATTGGTTCGTATTTGAGTGACTTAAAGGTAAATGGACCCTTTTTAAACTTATCTTTTTCTTGGGTCCAAATTTCAAAAATTTATCATCTACCACTTGAAAATACAGGGTTTGCAAAATAAGAGGTCCAGAAGAAAATAAATTAAAAGTGTTCAATATACATTATGATTTATTTATTCAAAAAACTGATCCATTTCTGGACCACTAAACATGTTTCTTTTATTTTTTAACATAGGCTCTTTAATAATTTGTATTATATCATTTAAGTCATAATCAACAAAATCGTCCTTGAGGCCAACGCCAAGAATTCTTTCTCCCACATTTTTCCATATGTTTCACCCTAACTGATTTATCTTGAACAGAAACGACTCGTCCTGGGAAATAAGCTCCATTGTAATTGACGACAACATAGTTATTAGCAATTATTCCAATATCAATAGATACGTCAGCTTCAGATTCGCGTACGATATTATCTGGTGATGTTTTTCCACTGATGGAGGGTAATTCTTTTAATATTTTTCTTTTGGTTTTAATATTTTTTGACGTGTTAGTAATAAGGTTTGTTTTCTTTTTATTAGTAATAAGGTTTGTTTTCTTTTTTTCCTGAATTAATTTTTGCTGGTTCTCCTTCCCTTCTCTGAAGGTCTTTTCTCTTTCGAGTCTTTCAATATAGTCCTTTATATAGTCCAATATAGTCCTTATACGCCAATATAGTCCTCAATATACGCCTTTTACACCTCTAGTTCCCCTAACATAATGTTTTAAGCTCGATCTAGGAATATTATATTGTTTTGCAGCACCCCTTAAAGTAATTCGATTTTCTTTTACAGCTGCAATAGCTGCTTGAAGCTCTTCACAGCTATACTGCCCACCGTCAGCTCCCCTTCCTGTTTTCCTATAATACAGTCTGCCCATTCTGCAATTAAAAAAAAATCATATTTTTACAAATAAGGAATCAGTTACAGGACCGGGTAAATGGCTTCGACGGCGCGTACGCAGTTCGAGGGCGCGTACGCAGGATTTTTCTTTGGTGGGGAGGGGATTTGCCATTTTTAGGGTGAAGGAGAGGGGGGGGAAGGAGAACTGACAGAAAAAATTCTGCAATGTAATAAGAAATCGGTTTAAATGTCACATTGAGACGCATTTTTTATCTTGCGGGGTGGAAGGGGTGTTGTTCAACCCAAGAACCCACTGCGTATGTGCGTGATCTCAAGGGGACACATTATGGGGTAAATGGATACGAGAGGATCCAGTTATGAGGTAAATGGACCCGGGGGGGGGCAGTTACCCGAAGGTGTAGGACCCAATTACCCCAAAAAGAAAATTTTAAGGGGGAACTGGGTCCCCCCCCCTTTATAACCTAAAATTTTCATTACGTGGTTAAACCAAAAAATATGTACTAAAAATACACTCACTACTTACCTTTAAACAACAGAATTTGCACTTTATTTAAAAATAGGCAGTTTTAACAATTAACACAATCGCAAATGGCACACTTTGCAGATCACAGAGTGAACATCAACTGTTTGGCCGCCATTTGCATATTACCACAGATCGAAATTTGAAATTGGTTTGTTTTGAATAGATGGCGACATAATAAATAACGAATAACACAGAAATAAACTAAAACAGACATACTATTGAAGTGGTAGTAGGATGGCCCACTTACCCCATGGTAAGGATGGACCACTTACGTATTAATATGTCTGGGGTTTAAACTAAACGTTGCTGTTTAGAATCATACACTTGTATGAAAACTGATTATAATTGCCAACTCTACAGAAGAGGAAGACCGGGGCAGCCGAACATTGTCGCGAAGGCAAGCTTCCAGTATTTTGAATTTTGGTGCCAAATTGGGTATCATATCACACATGTAATTGTAACGTAAACGTTAATAGGCACGAAACCAATTAAAACCATGCTCTAAAAACCACGTGGCGGACGCCTGCCTGCGGCCGCACTAGTAGGATGGTAAAAGGCTGCCCTCGCACGAATAGGAGATTTTTTGAAAAATATATCGTTTACCGCGATTGCAAAAATTTTTCCCGTTCAAAATTTAAAAACCATCACACATTTATTTTAATGTCGATGTAGTGTTTAACAAAATGTTTGTGGTACTTGCAAATCAAAATGACCTTGAAGTTCCTTAAAAATAAATCGCAAACTCAAACCGCGTTTATATATATTTGTGCTCCACTCCACGCCTTATGCCGCCGCGCTTCTCTTCAAAATAACGGGAGCCGCCATTGGATATTGGATGGGAACCTCTTTCTCACGTAGGTACCTTTTTATTGTGTGTATTTTTCCAATGTTATCTCGATAATCAAAAAACGTATTTTGGCTTATTGTATATTATTATAATAAGTATAATAACAATGTTATAATTAATAACAATACAAGTTTGCTTTTTCAAGTTGATATAGATCTCTAGTTAGGTATTATGAGAATTTTCAGGATTTAAGATAATAGCAGTAATAGGTAGGTATTTCACAGAAGCACAAGACGTACTACGTAGGTAATATTTTACAACATATAGGTAGGTAGGTAAATAACTAAACAATACCACAGGTTATTGCAAAATCCTTTCAACCCGTAAAACTCATATCATATATGCATTGTTCCATTGTTACCATCTTTTATATTATTAAAATCATAAATTTATAAAATATTCTTCATCACATACACACCACTAAAATGTTTTCTACAGTTACAGTAGCGTATTGTTGGTCACGTAACGGTATATTATGAAAAAGCGCATGTCTGTTGTCTGTGCGCATCCAGTTCGATTTTAGCCGGTTGTTCAGTGACGCCATTGCCAAATTGCCATTTTTGTTGTTTGAAAGTGACGTGACCGAGGCAACGTTCTGTTTTATTTTGTACATAGTAATAATAATTTTAAGGTACATACTATTTCTGTAATTTACTTTATCCGTTTTACATTTTAATTATATTGCAATTATTTGTTACAGAATTTAATTATAATGGGCGTGCAAGTAGATACTATTTCTTCTGGTGACGGTGAGCTTCCTGTTTTACCTGAAATATTCTTAATATATTTTCTTACAAATTATTTATTTTGTCAAATAATATGATTTACTTAAATGTCGACCAGGTAATAATTATTAGGTCAGATCGATATTTTGACCTATTCAGGTCAATTTTTTCCTCGACCTTGATCGCCAAATATGGAAAATTCCCGGTAAAAATAAACCAGCGTCACTTATCACAACAATACCTATTTTAGGCCAAACCTTCCCAAAAACGGGTCAAACAGTCGTTGTGCATTATACGGGTACCTTACAGAATGGAACGAAATTTGATTCTTCGAGGGACCGAGGAACGCCTTTCAAATTCCACATAGGCAGAGGCGAAGTAATCAAAGGATGGGATGAAGGTGTTGCTCAAGTGAGTACCTATTTTTCTTAAAATTAATATGTGGAATAGAATATAATCCCTACATGGAAATGATGATTCCTAGTGTGATCTTTATATGAACACTAAAACTTATCTAAACAGTATGTACCTACCTATAACATTCCGTTTCTCGTTGTAGCCGTTTCTCCGTGTTCTATCCTGTTGGTAACCTATGATGAGTAATTATCCTTGCGCTCTCATTTGCTCATGCAAAAATGAGGAAGACCTGTGGACAACCTTGTTTGATATCTGAAAAAAAGATGTTATTTATTCCTTGTTGTTTTCAATTCGATGTTCTAATGATTGTATTTTTTAGCTTAGCGTTGGGCAGAGGGCCAAGCTTACTTGTTCTCCGGACTATGCTTATGGGTCACGAGGTCATCCCGGAATTATTCCACCGAATGCAACACTTATTTTTGATGTAGAACTCCTCGAAATTGAATAAATTCTAAACAGAGCACTTTATCTTTAGCCAGTAATGTTCATTAATTAATTTTTCTATTAAATAAGAATTAAAATGCATTTAGATGTATGACCGTTATATTTATTTTCTACATTTTTGTAAAGTAATACGCAAGATATGATATACTTAATAATTCTGTGAGCAAATTAATAGTGAGGATGCTTTAATCTGGATTCATAGTTGAGTTATAGGTGTTGTGGTGTCCCAATAAAAATATTTCAATGTCTTAATTGTTGTTTTTATTTCCTCCTGATGGCGCACAATATTTTGAATTATGTGTATAATTATAGAAAAAGTACCCTAATCTGACTTTTAGATTAGCAAATTTTAATGAGGTTGATCTACACTTTGAAAGACATAAAATAGTGATAAAAATGTAAGAACACTACTTACTTGTACTTTTGTGGAAGTTTTTTTTTAATTATAATGTAAATTTGTCTAGTTTTTATAGATTTAGAATTTTTTTTATTATGAAAAGTATATGGGTACTATAGTAGAATTCGGCTAAAACGACTAACCGGTTTTAGCGAAGAAAATGCTAACTCCAGACACCTTTTAGAAGCTTGCCAATCAAATGAAATCGTTTGTTTTGCCTTAAGTGTCGCCTGTCCCTTGAGGGTTGTAATGTCAAGATTCTGCTGTATTATTATAAAAACGGAATAAAATTATTGGTAATATTTACCTCAGAAGTATTTTGTTTATTTATAAGCTAATATTTTCTAAAAGTATGCAATATGTATTCGGATTCTGAACTCGGATCACTGGTTACGTGGCAGTACCAGAACAGTACTTAATTGTTTTGCTCAAAGCTCGGACGATCAAGAATTATGAATCATAAGTTTCATAATATGTTATAGGTCCTAGAATATTCACTGCAATCTTTTAAAATTTCTTAATCACAGCCTCTGGTATTATGAAAATAGGACCTTTGTGATTGGTTTCACTACATTATAATAAGTGCAGTTGTACATGTAAAAATAAAGGTAAATAATTTACCAAAAGGCATTTAACCTCGGAAAATTACCTTTAGTAAATAATTTATTAAATTTATACTTCTGCATGTTGAGAGACTAATTTTTTTATTCACATAGGTTTACAATTAATTAGGTTATTAAGATTGCATATTATTATGTGTTATGTGTAGAATAAATAATTTATTACAATAATTGTTAGGTCTGGTGTCTGCTAGACATAATTAAGCAAATTGAGCCATTAAGAAATTGACCTGTATTAATCTAATATAGGGTAATCAATGCGCATGTGAAACATTTTTTTTTACAAATAAATTGTTATACAGTTAAATGAAACCACACACAGATTGTATTATTTTCAATTCCCCGCTTTGGGTTGCTGTTGCTGATAATGCTGATTTTATATATCTCGTTTACAGGTGTGTAAAATCTATGGTTGTTAAGTTGTTAACATGATTGTTTTGTGATCATTTAACCACAGATTTAACCTTAAAAATTGTGCTAAAAAAAGTTGTTATGAATTAGTGTTATGTTACGTGAATTAGACTAAGTTATGGTCCTCAAAAATGTTTACTTCATTTTATATGATACCGTAAAAGTTTCCTGCAATATTAACATAATATATCTGAATATTAAAATAGAGGTATAGGTTAATGTTACAAAAACTAACAACCCATATTACCAGAAGAAAAATTTACAATAAAATGACTACCTCAGTGTGTTACTTAATGCATACAAAAACTAAGAAAAAAATTCAATTGCCCCATGAGCAGTTAAAAGTATTGGGACGTAACGAGGAAACGGAGGTACAGGATTTATTTGTCTCAAAAAATCAAATAGAATGTGTTGCAAACACCGAAAATTATCAAGTTAAAGTGAAACCAGTTGGTCGGTCTATCTGTGGCATTGATGGTTATGCAGTGGTAAAAGATAAAACATATACCGTGGGACACGGCCATAAAATAGAGTTACGTTTGGGTTACCATGAATACGAAATTGTTTTTGATCCGCCACCTGATGAATACACCGAAGACATAACGCATTGTGCAAAGAAGAAAAAATTGGATTTTCCTATATTTAATTTGAAAAAAGATGGAAAATCCAATGATAAGGAGAACCTTTCAAGTGTGGGAAAATGGGAAGACATTGAGAGAAAGCAACTGCTTATATATACTTCTGCAGATTGTATTGCGAAGTCTAAAATAGCAGCATTTGATATAGACGGTACTATAATAAAAACAAAATCTGGTGCTAGATTTTCTAAAGATAGGGATGATTGGCAATTGTATTTTCATGAAATACCAAAATATTTAACAGAATTGATTGAAGATGATTTTAAAATTGTATTTTTTACAAACCAGGCTGGACTAGGACAAGATTCGTATAAAATCAAAGATTTTAAAAGAAAAATTGAGACCATTTTGGAGAGAATATCACTGCCAATACAAGTTTTTATAGCTACTGGGAAAACAATCTATAGGAAACCTGCTCCAGGTATGTGGAATACCCTCACTGAATTGAGGAACGAGGGTGTAGCTGTTGATTTAAGCAGTTCATTTTATGTAGGAGATGCTGCTGGTCGCGAGAAGAACTGGGCTCCTAAAAAAAATAAAGACCATTCCTGTGCTGATAGATTATTTGCAGTGAATATTGGACTAAAATTTTATACACCCGAGGAATATTTTTTAAAAGCAAAACCAGTTCCTTATACTATGCCAGAATTTGATCCAAGAAATTTACAAGTCTCTCAGCCCTCTAACATCATCTACCCTGAACTTAATGTAATTTTAATGGTTGGTAGTCCGGGTTCAGGAAAAAGTTTTTTCTGCTATAAAGAACTAGTTCCCAATGGTTACGTCCATATAAATAGAGACAAGCTAGGCTCTTGGCAAAAATGTGTTAAGGCATTAGAGGAGGGATTACGAAGTAAACAAAACTGTGTTATAGATAATACAAATCCAGATAGAGAATCTAGAGCCAGGTTCATCGAAGTGGCAAAAACGTTCAAGGTTAGTTGTTACTGTTTTGTTATGGCCATAGACTTTCAGCAAACAAAACACAATAACAAGTTTCGTGAACTAACAGATAATTCCCATCTACCTGTCAGTGATATTATTATCAACAGTTATAGGAAAAGATATACAGAACCTGAATTACTGGAAGGTTTCAAAGATATAATAAAAATTCCATTTAGTGCGAGATTTGAAAATTCTGAACATGAAAAATTATATAAATTGTTTCTATTGGAGAAGTAATATTCACTTGCCCGTATTGTTCTATAGTTACCTACATGTATTATATAAAAGTTGTATATTTTAAATAATAAAAACATATTTGTAATGTTCCTTTCATTTTCTTATAAAAATTCTTTACCAACTAGTAAATTATCAACTACTTCCTTGGTAGAGTTTATTGCTTTGTTTATTAATTTTCATGTAATAATCGTGTATGGTTTATTTCAAAGAAACACCCAAGCCCTGTATTGTTGATTACCTACTATATTACACAAATATTTATAGATAAACTGTAATTAGATAAGTACCTAAGATGTGGATGAGCCAGGTAAAAATAATTTTAGTTTCCTTAGTGGATTTTTCCAGCCATAAAATACACCTAAAATCAGCAAAAAAAATTGTCTTGTGATAATAATTAATAAAATTGTGAGGTGCTGCTGATTATTTATTATACCAAATACATATACATACATATATTGTTTAAATTCTTATTTAATTACTCACCAATTATACTGATTCATACACTTGTCGAAGGTAAAGCATTTTTAATTATTTAGCTAATACGTATATATGTATTTTTCTAGTAAGTAATTTAATTGAAACTGGTTTATTATGTCATTAATGAAAACGCTTATGAGTTCCTGGTTATAAATACCTCTATAAGTTTTTGTTTAATTATTAGTCAAGATCATGAGTACTATAAACATAAGTACCTATATTTTTTCTAAAATCGGTCAAGAACGCCATTTATCAGCGCAATTTGAAATCCCAAAGGACCCGATTCCGGTATTTTAGTCCGTTGCTAAACAGCCATCCAAAAACAGTACAAGGAAGTTTACTAACCCTCCCATACGGGTTTATTCTATATTATGAAAATTTTCTTTTCCGATCTAAGCCAGGAAAGTAACTTTCCCGCTCCAGTTTTTTATATACTATGATTACTGGGTGTCAAGGAGCTCACTTTTTGGCTGCCATTTCTTTATTTGTTAAGTGATAAAGACTTGGCATGCATCATATGTTATCAAGATGTTTATACTGGATAGGGGTGGAACCTTTGATGTAACTGTAACACTCGGAGTAGTTTCCACAAACACCAAAACACTTTCACTTCGCTCGACGCGCGTTTCGCCAACCAAGTTGGCATCATCCGGAGACGATTAAAACTGAACGACTAAAACTGAAACAGAACTTGGTTGGCGAAACGCGCGTCGAGCGAAGTGAAAGTGTTTTGGTGTTTGTGGAAACTACTCCGAGTGTTAAGATGTTTATATGCAGAATGACCTCTAAATTCCAAAAATATACAGGGTATTCTATTTCAAATCAAAAGTTGAAGCCACTTCCAAGGAAACCAGAAGTCGTATAAGATTGAAGAGTAGATAAAAAGTGTCGTCGTGATAACATGTGATTCATGCAGTTTCATCTCAATCAGTTAACAAATAAAGCAATGGCAACCGGAAAGTTTTATCTTGTTGACACCCGTATATAATAAAAAATCCTCAATTCATAATATTTATGGCGACTTCAGAAAAAATAATAGGTATATATGTACCTCGTAATAAATACACATTCCAAGACTTTAATGCTTGTTGGCCTCGCCTTAAATTTATATCGTCGTCCGGGAATATATAGCTTTTACTCCTAGATACACAATATATATCTTTTATATTTAAACCGATTTTTTACATATTTTTGAAACAAACAATTTCAATTTGACAGTAAATAGTAGTAAAAAAACCAATAGGAATCATTCCCTGCAAGCAATAATAATAATAAGTAATTTTTACCTTTACTGTTTTCCTAAGAATAGACAAATTATATTTAATCGCAAATCAATAATAGATATTTATTTTATTCAGAGTATAAGATACTTTATGTGACTGAGCATGAAAGTTTAAAATTGTGCGAGTTAAATTTGTGCAAGTTACAGAAAGTAACTTATACTGCGAATGAAATACAGTATTTTATTTTCAAACGATTTATATACCTATAGGTACATATATAGGTCACATATATATGTATATACATCTGTATATACGTATGTATATATAGTAAAATCCACTAAACTAAAAGTAGGGTAATTTTATGGTTTCTATACATAAAATATGTCACCTTTAAAATGCTGTCACATAGACTAAAATATTGTATTGCTCAGTAAACGTTAACGATGCTCAACACAAAAGATAATATACTAGGAATAAATACAATAATTTTAAAGAACAAGTAAACAAATTATAAAAATCATACTTTATTTTTCGTACAAACACCCAATGATTACCTATTAACACAAAATGAGATATAGGACAATGAGATATAGGAGGATAAGATTAGGTAGGAATGACATTATAGATTTACTTACTTAATAAGGCAAATAAAGAATAAACAATAATTTATAAAACAATTATTTAATAAATAAATAAAATATACTGTCACCAATAATACATTAGATATCAATTCTTTACATTTATATATTTAAAAATACAGCCTGAAAACATTTTGAAAACAAGTAACTATCAAAATGAAACGATACTCAATCTTTATCATATTTTCGTAGTTTCTGTTTTCTAAAGTAAGGTATTCTATCGAGTAAAGCATACAATATGCTCCCAGGTAATCGCTGATGTTTCTTTACAAGATCTCCTATAGCAGAAGCTACCTACAAATTTATAAATACATCACAAGTTAGCATCTTATTCAAATTACAATTAAGTTATTTACATGAAACATTTTCTCAATGGTAACTACCTACTAATTCTACTAAGTATATTATACCTTAGCTTGTAATTCTTCAGGATTTATGTCTGGATCGTATGGAATGGGTTTACCAAGATGTGTTATTAACTTTACTGGAAATCCACCATAAATTGGTGCTAGTGGAAATTTAAACAGTGCATACATCTTAAGGAAAAATCTCCTCCCTAAGCTAACTGTTCGAAATGCTTCTCGTAAGTTTTCGGTAAACATTGGGATAATCGGCTGAAAATAATTACCAAAATTAATAATTCTTTTGAAAAGATGACATATTTCATAAGCGTTGTTTTGTTAACACAGCTTGTATATGGCTACTTACAACTTTAGCATCTAGAGCTACTTTAGCAAAACCTAGTCGTTTCTTCCACATCAAATTGTAATTATGTGCGAACTGAGCTTCATATACGCCACCAGGAGATATGGCTAGTAAGTTTCCTTCTTTCAATATATTTGAACATGTTTGCACAGTACCTGGTATAACTTTCATACACTCTGCTAAGATAGGAAAACCTAAAAATATTATGGAGGTAATATAATATATAAGATATGTATTGGAGCCAAAGAAAAAGGCAATACATTGATTTTCCGCCGTAAAGTTAGTTTTACTCGATGATGCATCAATCACAATATTTCATTTAATTTCAATGCCGCATTGTCATTAAATGGCAATGTAAATAATATATTTAATACCGAGGCTACAAACGGCCTTTTTCTTGGCTAAAAAATTTGCCGAATATTTTTTGTTAGTTTCTCTTAAAAAAATCATAGATTTCGATATCCTTGCAGCCATCTCATGCAGAATTAAGGAAATTTGGAATTATAGAAAGTTTGCAAATATAGAACTTATTAGCAACTTGTATCGCATGTTACACTAGTTTATTGAAACCAGTGCTTTTTAACCTGCCGTTAGTCATATGGTTTATTATTACAAATATAGTCCCATCGGTGTAAGAGACTGTTAATTTTTTTAATCACATTCACTTACTGTTGCAGGTTGGTTAGTTATGACTGATGACAAAGAACCAACATTTTTTTAGACATGAGAGACGTACGTACTTCCATTTAAATTAAAATTTAATCAGTTAATTTTGTCGGCCCCAATACCTACAACAGTGGTGAGCAGTTGAAAGTGCACGACTTTTATGCCAGATTTCCTTATATTTGGCCTTTGTAAAACTCGCTTGAAAATTGTGTAATTTTTTAACTTAAAATAACAAAACTGTAATATGAAACACAAATAATCAACAGAAATTAACAATATGTCTGTCGAGATATCAAACAACTACCCGTCCTAAGATGCCTTGGACGATCTCCTTTTCTATTTGTGTCAAGAAATAATACTGTGTAAAATAATAATACTTTATTTCTAATATTGTTTGCTTTTAGATTAACATAAATAATGATGCAACGTCAACTAATATTTACATACATACTGTCATAAAAATAGTACCTGCTTAATAATTATTAAAGAACATAAATAAATTCACAACAGGTCAAGTGTCAACATAAGACGTCATTTGAAAGGATCAGAACACAGTATTAGGAAAGAAAATCGTTTACTTTCAACTGCTTGCCACTACATGTACAATTCAAAATGTGAAATTTTGAAAATAAATATTTACCTGGGATCTTGAATAAAAAATGGTCAGCCACTGTGTGGGCTAACCTATTCTTTGTAAAAATAACATTAACTAAAAAATAGTAAATATCAATTGGTATGGCACCATGATAATAAATTATCAATGCTGGGCCTGTATCAGGTATATTTTCTAAACCTCTCACTTCATAACCTGAAATGTGAATATCATAAATTAGATAAGTTGCTATAGGTAGATATTTTAAATTATACTAAGGTATACATGAAAAACAAAAAAAAATAGGTTTAATGCAATTTTAGTTAGAATTATATACTTTTGTAATAATAATAAATGCCATTTTACCGTGCCATATCCAGCCATGTGCATCCCATATAGCCCCTATAGTTTTTCTTGCAGCCTCCCATCTATCACCACCCTGTAATGTAATTCTGATGGTTCTCCAGTGAAGCTTAAAAATATATAACAAAAAGGCGCTTAGATACAAAAGCAGCGCAATAACCGCTGGGAGTAAAAATGTTATTATTAACGGCGTCAGGCACCATGTTATCCACAACGAGTAATCAATATCGATATAGGCAACTGAAATGGAACACAGGACACCATTAAAAACCAGATCAGCAGAGGTACTTTCAAAAAGTGACATTTAAATAGGTATTCTAATAACAGCATAATTATATAGGGATCACACCCATTCACTTAATATTTATTGTAATATCATGATATTTTATCATTTGTGATGGAATGTTTCACACAGTTTTGTCCATTTACACATTTTTTTTTAAATTAACATCTGTTCTATGCCAATCATTACAGATCTCGTTACTGATATTGTCAATGACTTTAAATAGTTAGGTAATCAATAAATTATTATTAAATACCTAGGTTATATTTTTTTCTCATATTACTACCTACCTATTATAAATAATAGACAGTGGATAGGTGTATCAGTTTATATGAGATAATTATTATGTTTGATTACTGGGTATATAGTTGAATACAGCAACAAGAATTTGAATTATATAATAATTTTAGAGGCAAATATATTATACATACATAGTATACATTAGGTATTTATTTATGATAAAAGTGAGATCTAGCAGTAAACTGTAAAGTATTTCATACAGACAAGGTTGCAGTACGGTATTTTTTACTGGGTAAAATTTTGCACATTGAAGTATTTTCAGTTAAAAGAAACTTACCAAAATATTCCTCAATAAATTGTGAAAATCGTTCTAATATTCCTAACATTTTCACGTCATTGTACCTAATATTTCGCTACGTTAAATGTACGAATTTACGAAATAAATTCTTAAAGGACCACTCACTATGAGCTGTTTTGGAATAGGTACTACGTTTTACCATGGATTTCATTTAATATAAAACTAACACCTCAATTATAATAGTTCATTATATTTCACATTTTTATATGATTTTTATTATTTGTTCATAATTCCCACAAAATAAAAAAAGACATTCGTTTTGATACATTAAGGTTAAGGTCGTTGTCGTTAAGCACAAAACATTTACATAGTCGTTAAAAAAAGCAAAAAGCAAGCAATATTAGCAGAGATATTTGTAAAATAAATAGTTCTTTTGTACTTTCTTATCCATAGAGAAGCGACAGAGACAGGTCTAAACTTATATTTAAAGCGATACACTATACTTAACCTACCGTTAAACAATCCTGTACCCTGTACTAAAATGCCGTTAATAGATATGACGAAATTGGAATGACGCGGTTCACGACTTCTTATTGGAATTCCGATCGCTTCGTTAATATAAAGCAAGGCGTGCGGCTCGCATGCTATAGGTTAGTAGTTCGAATTCGACAGCTTCCCCTTTGTTTTTATATTTTAATTTAATCACATATTTAGAAACACGTGTACATGCCATAAGGTCTGTAATGGCCGAGTGCACCGTACGTACGTGTTAATCCTGGATTACGTTTAAGTCCGACTTATTTTGACACATTTGCATGCAAATATGTCAAAATAAGTCGGACTTAAACTTAATCCAGGATTAACACGTACGGTGCACTCGGCCATAAAGGTATTGTCACACAATTGCTTTTGTCACGGAGTCAGCGACTTAACAAATAATAAAAATACGTATACATGGCATAAGGTCAGCCAGGAGGACCAACCAAGAATATTTGTATACTGTATCCAACGAGAGAATGGACTTGCACTCGAGCGAAAATTCGTCTGTTTTGGTCAGATCTCCGCCCCTTAGAACATTAGTTCAACGCCCTCAACGTCTTAATTGGCTCAGCAGGTAGCCAGGGCCGGCGCCTGGGTCCGATACCTACCTGGTACCTAATTATATAAAGTACCTACTACTGCCTACCTATTCACAGTTTGCATTTGTAGTCTCGAATGACGGTCCTGCGTAGCTCGTTACAGAGCCCCTCCTCTTTAGTCGCCGATGCGCAAAGCAAGTCCATTCTCTCGTTGGATAGAGTTTAGATTGCTACTTGCTACGTTAGAGGAATTTTGTTACAGGGTCGACGATTGATAATGTACATACGTGTACATTAATGTACATAAATATAGTTGCTAATGTACATACGTGTACATAAATATGGCATAAGGTCATATTTATTAGTCATATATATTAATGATATTTTAGTACAGGGCCGTTTAACGGTAATTTACCTTCAGCGTTATTGAATTGTGTATATCCAGTGCACAGCAAACAATCAATCAAAGAACAGTGATTTGTATTTTACTGTACTTGCCACTATTAAAATTGTAATACAAATTTTAGAATATGTATCTATGTATCTTCCCCGGTGCAGAGATGAGCACATAGAAAAATGTTTAGAGTTATCTGATTATACATAAATAATGAGTGCGTTTGGAACAACAAGTGTGATGATTATCATAAAACCAATATCCACGAAAAATTTTACAAAACTATTTTATATTAGTTCAATTTACCCAAGTTAACTGTAAACGATATAAGGGGAAATATTAAAATAAAAAACAATTCGCACTCGCTACTGTTCAGAGCTGGCAAAAATAATAAGTACGTTCCCCGTTTATTTTGGTAAACAGGCACCCTTTTCAATTCAACCATAAATATAATATGTAAATAATCCACCTTTCATATGATATACCACGTATACATGCACTGTTTAGTTCGAACTAACATACGTCAAATTAGTTCTCTTTTACTTATCTGTATCAGAGATATAGAGAAATAGCTCATGTCTGTATACATGACACCTTATTAACAACACCAACTGAAGATAACCATCAACTTTTGCTTTTGTACCTTTAGTATTGTAACGTTTCACACGTAAAAGTTCGAAGTTCACCCAATTTAGTTCGAATTACAAGTACATGATTTTTGGAACCGAACTAAAACCTTTACTCTTAATAAGCTTTAGCTCAAGCTTACTAAGACAACTAAGACAGAGCTAACAGTGTTAGGAAGTTAGTTCGAACTAGCAACCCAGCAACCGTATATACGTAATACGTATACATGACCCAACTTTCGGACTTATTAGTTTGAACCCACTTAGTTCGAACTATACGTGGTAATAGTCACTACGGATGAATCACTCGCGAAGCACATCCAAAGTGTGGAAGTGTAAATTCGCCATAGTTAAGGCCAATTTTATACAGAAGAAAATATATACATGCACTTGCACGTAGTGACAAGACTTTGGCGAGCGACGGCAAGTTTCTAATCCGCTGTAACTGCGATCATAGTGACAGTCGAGCAACCTTGTGACATAATTTCTGTAACGTAATAATCTAGAAATATTCTTGGGAAACCAACTCGTCTTTCTGGGCAGACATTATTCCATGTACACGTATTTTTATATTATATAACCAGTCGTCGATCCTGTGAGAAAAGTAATTGTGACAAAATTGGAACTCCTTGGTTGACCTTATGCAATATACACGTTTTTTAAAGTATATGTAATTAAATTAAAGAAAGGGGGAAAAGCAGAAGCTTCGGGCTTCGAACTTGACACCTATGAATTGCTAGGCCTACGCTGTGGCGTTCTAGCGTACGCTGGTTGCGCTACCGATGGGACTAGCAAATATCTGATGAACTAAATACACACTTCACAAAACCACAATTTAGTAAATAGTCACCGTCAACAGTCAGCACATGCGGCCCTCTCCGAATTCAAAAGTTGCCGTCGCTCCATAAGGTCTTGCGGATCTGACAGATTGCACTGACAGATTGCAGAAGTTCGTGTTTCATTCAAATAGGTACCTAATTAGCATTTTAAAACGGTATACAGGTCGATATTAAGTCCAGTTCGGACAAATTTGGTAGTTCTTAGAACTACAGGTACAACAATAGGTACACGAATTTAAATCCATGCAACATGCAACAAGTTTAAATCACAAAAAAAACAGGGGTCCAAAGATATTTTGGACAGAAATCCACAAAACAGAAAAATAGGTCAGTGATTAATTTTAAAAATCAGATGAATTATAGAATTACCTACGTTAATATTGCTTTGCAATTTGTTATTCAAAAAAAAAGGTTCTATATAATAGAAGAATTTTACATTTTTTTAGTTACTCTTATTGATTCGTGATATTTAATTTTATTATGTTGGTAGCAGCGTAGAGTTGACGATTGTCTTTGTTCTGTGGCGCGGTCCCGGTAAGGAAAATAATGAAATGAACTATAAAGTGACAGTTGGGTGAGCATCGGTAATCCGTAGTTGTTTTTCTGGTTTTGTAAAAATTTATATCATATTTTGTGGCTTATTAACGTTGTAGGTAAGTTTCTTGTGAGATAAAGTGGGTATTATGTCTGTATATGGTGTCAATTGGTTTCTGTTAGAACTAACGATTTATTGTAATTTGTATTGTTTAGGCTGTCTATTTTCTGTGACCCTAATTATTGTTGATGATCCTTCCCTTTACTAAATATTTCAGTTAGGTAGTTCTTTAACTTTTCTTTGGCGGTAATGGCCTGTTAAATAAACATTATAACACTGCATAATTCCTTTTAATTTGTCTGGAATAGAACTTTGCCCTTCAGCAACAGTTTGTTGTGCAATAGTGAACTGACTGTTGTGGAAGTCCTTTCATCCATTAGTATACAAATGTTTAAGTTACTAATAACCAACTAATTGTACTACATTTAAAAATATGTACATAGAAAATATATATTTAACAGATAGGATAATTTTTATTTATCAATTGCTAAATGGAAGAAAGAACAATGTTTTCATGTAACATTATGTCTTCGTATTAGGCTTATACTATATAATTAATAATCAAGTTACCTAAATAATACAATCACATACTTGGTTATAAATATATATATTTAACAAAACAATTCAAAACCACTAACTGGATGTAGGTAGTTTAATACAAAGATCACATCAAGTCGAAATTTTAATGTTGACCCAACAATTTTTTTAAACGCAAGTTTACTAATAGTATAGAAATAATTATTTTGATCTATATTCAATAAATACAGAATTATTTCTTTATACCTATATTTGATAGATGTACACACCATCATCTCAAATATAGGTCTGTTTCTGATTTCTGGATTTCTGCAGACAATTTGTGACAAATTTCAAACGAGTCACAACAAATCAAAATCACCGCTAGCTACTCAAACTGTTGCCCAAATAAACTTTCATAGACTGTTTGTAATACTTACCTAGAAATTATTATCACTTTAAAATAATAGAATAGAAGATTTGATGATATCTTCATAATTACTAATAATGCGAATGTCAAAACTAGCTACTTGCTGATGTAATTCTTGTTAGTATTTTTTGTATCTATTAAAATTAATATCTTTTAATCGATAATGATTATAATGATGAAAATGTAGTTATCTATTAATAAGTAATTTGTCATAGTGTTCAGCGGTGTCATGGTAAACACCCGTCGTATGGAGTCAAATGGCTCAGCGGAAGGCCCACGACACCGTACAAGGGTATGTTGTACTTGAATACCTATTAAAATCCCTTTCAACCTAATGCATTGTTGATAAATGTGGTACATGTTTATCCTGTTTGTAATGACTAAAACTGAAAGTTATTGGCCAAATTAATTGTTATTTGAAATTAAAGCAGTAAGTAATTGCAGGATTAAAATTCGTATACATATACAATACATAATATATTACCCGCGATTCTTTTTAATATTTGGCCAATAACTTGTCATCACCAATTTCTCACATTTTACAGAATTTTACTGAATCGAATAATACTATTGCATCGTAACTAAACTACATAACTAGTAACTCGATTTTATTTGGCCGTTGAAACTGACCACGTCTGAGTTTCCACAAACACCAAAACACTTATACTATGCTCGATGTGTGTTTCGACAGTTTTAATCTTCTCCGGATAGTGTCTATATGGTTGGCGAAATACGCTTTGAGCGAAATATAGGTGTTTGGGTGTTCGTGGAAATTGAGTCGTTGTCATTGCTATCATGCAAAAAAAAGGTCCATTATTGAATGAAAGATCAGGCATTTATATTTTAATTTTTAACACCCCGTTATGTAAAAATATAAAGAGTGGTATTCAGAAAGGGCAGTTTGACGGATCTGTTAGAATTTCTCATAAATAACGGCTCTGTTTATTTATGTTAGAGAATATAGCAATAGGCTATAGAAATCGGTAAAATGGAAATTCGGATTGCAGTTAATTCTGCAAGTTATCTGTGATTTTACGCATATGTTCAATGTGTATGGAGAGCAGCATCTTTAATCTATCGAAGAGCAGGCGTAAATTAAAAGTTTGGATTATTTTGCTTGAACGTTTTTTCCCTTTTCAAATCTGCTCATAGGTAGATAACAATGTTAAAGGGGGGTGAATTTGTGTTGGCTCGCCCTCTACTTAGAATATTTACTATTTTTTCTGACTATTAGTAGGTAGGTACAGGTACCTTTCATTAAATCTTGTATAATATATATTTGGTGTAAATTCCTTTTAGAAATGTGATTTTGTTTTGTAAAATAAAAGCCTTACCTGTGATGATACTGATAATTACCTAATAGTGATGGTGCTATTTAAGGAATGAAGATAAAAATAGTACATATTCTTAAATAAGCCAGGAAATTTAATGGGGAAAGTTTCAGGATTGTAGGGTTCTTAACCCCGTTAAATATGTGTTATAAATATAAGACGTTATAAATATAAGATGAAGAAAGTGTTATAAATATAAGACATGTTATAAATATGTTGTAGTTTTGTAACTAAAATTCTTAAAATAATTTCCCGAACATGCCAGCACACATATAAACATGATATATGAGTACTTTTGATTATATTTTTCTGCTGTCATTGGAAACTTGATCCAATGATTCGAAATATGTTGTATTGCCTGTTGTATTACTTCTGATATCGCCCTGTTTACTTATGGTTGATTCATACTAAGATTAAATGATTGTCCAACCGCCAGCTGGTACGATCCCTTTCCAAAAAAGTTTAACGCTGCCAATATGTGCATAAATTACTATTGACTAGTTGAAAAGGACTAACCCGTAAATGCCCTGGGATGTTTCCTACAAGTTGTCTCACTGTAAATTTACATAAATGGAATTTTTGCCTAAAATCGAATTAGGCCCTTCGAATGGGTTGGATGTGTCCCTGAGATGTATTTGACGAAGTCGAACATTATTCCTTAGGAATGGATATTTTATATACTTAACTGCATGTCATTTAATTTTTTGTGTAAACTTGAAATAGCTATTCAAATTTTAATATTATTCTTATTAAGAAACAAATATACCTATACTAGTAATATAAATATGTAGATAGATACCTATCTACCCACCTACCGCTGAATTAACTGCTGTAATTCTTCAAATAGATGGGCTGGTATTGCCATATTTTTTTAATAATATAAAAACTATTAATCAAATAATAAACCACAGAATAGGTACGTATCTAACCATTATTGTTCTTGTTCACACAATAAAATTTTACTTTACAACTGCACATAACCACACTTTCATTTGAAATTTCAACAACGGCCTGGTACATTGTTAAAGAATCCATCCAACCACCATTTTAAAATAAACGGGTTTTAGTTAATTTTAACAATACAATTTAATTTGGAATGAGAATAGCGTTTCTGTAAATCTTTTAATTTTTTTAAGGGATTTTCTGGTCCATTGATTTTTAACATTGCAAATGAGAATTGACCTGTATATTTTAAATTAATATTTGATTCACCATTTTGCAGCATTTAATTTGTGGAATATTATAACAAGCCAAATAAGGTAATAATAGGGAGTTGGGAATGAAAAAGTAATGTATATATTTTCCCGGTGTAAAAATGAGGTTCCATTCAACGACGCATCAAACACATTTTTTTAATATCAATGTCCAATGTCCTGAGGTTCAGACAAGAATGCAAATAACTAGGAAAAATCATATTGATATATATAATTGGTTGATATATATAATTATCAACGTCTTATTGGCAATGGTTCCCGCAGTGAGTGAGATAATTTTCTGAACATACAAGTACGTGCCGAGGTCCACAGATTCGTCGTGTTTTTGCCATTTCACTTACTTATAACCCCCCCCCCCCCTCCAATAATAAAATAATAATAATTTTTTTAACCTACTTAGTTATGAAGTGGCTATAGATGCAGGCTTCCATATAAGTATGTATATTTAAGTGACGATATGACATTTTAATTTTTTTTGTAATTTCTTCCTGGATGAAATAAAATATACATTTTGACCACTAAATTGTTGTCAAAATTACATATAAATTACATAATAAATACAACACCACCAGTGTATCTGTCAAAATTATATAACATTATGTAATTACATTATATTTATAAGTACATAAGGCTACAATAGGCATTATACATAACATGCATAAGGCATTTACAATAGAGTATTTTTTCAAAAAACTGACTAGGTAGGTAAGTACCTACCTACCTAAGTTTACAAATTGCCAGAAGTGCACTTGGCCATATAAATGTAGCAATTTTTTTTGCAACTGGCTCCTTCTGGTGGCCCTTTTTCTTCCACCCACTCTTCTAACGATTTTGACCCCCTACCCTTGCAATATGCTTCCACGGTGCCTTCTGGCAGCCGGATTCTTACTATGTCGGTAACAATCGAACCTGTAATGGATATAATTTCGACTTCACCGAGTCGCACGTATTTTACTTAGCCAGCTCTTAGACTATTGGTATCCGTTTGCTGATTAAAAGGAGATTGTAATTATTTGAAATATTAATTATACTATCGAATATAACAATCTGACCTATACATAATTAAAAGTCCCTCTTAAATTAAACATCTATATTAAATTAAAATTAAATAAAATAGCAACTAAGTGGCCTACTAGTATTTATATTTTCTTTTATAACCATATTTACATTAAAGCGCTTTTATATAACTATTAGTGTGAAGTTCCTGGTGTGTTAAAATCGCAAAACATTTATAGTTAATAATGCAAAAGTGGTTATGAAACACATTTTTGTCACATCATTGTCAGCACGATATAAAACTTGCCAACAAGAGAATACAAGCTGGCCTTGATCGGTTAGACATCGTCTGTTGAAAAATGGTATGCTAAGTGTATTATAACTGTAATGTATGACTTGATTCTTTATAATTGAAATATATATTTAAATAATCTTATTCTATGTTACTAATACGTTATACAGAGTATCTATACATTAACCTGCATTTACATAATATTTTAGGGAAGTCTTAGGTTGGTTAAAGAGGCAGAAGACTCTGGGTCATCTAGTGTTAATGAGAGTGGTAGTGAAGACTCAGCAGATAAAGAATCATCATCTAATAACCACGAAAAAGCAAAAGCATCTATAAAAAAGAATTTGCCTCTTTCATCTAGAGAATTGCGCAGCAAGTTCAGCTTTGAAAAGAGGCAGTATAACTGTAAGTATACATATTAACTTATTATAGAAGGTTTCAGAAATTATATCACTAAATTACACTGAACTCCATTTGAAGTGGACTAACGAAATTTAGGGTCAAATTTAAGCTGCCGTAAATTTCAATCCCAGTGGCGTAGAACTATGATTTTTTTTTTATTGTATAGGTCTATCAAAATAATACACGTTGTGTACGTCTACGTGTTTGTTTATTTTAAGAGATACCGTGGATTTAGTAGAACTATGCTTTTTTCGTAAATTTCTGGGAGTTCTTTCTTGTTGTAGTCTAATTCATGGGCTTCATTTCCATTTTTGATTTGTTTTTTTTACCCAGTATTTTAAGAGATATGGAGGTTCTCGTAAACCACTGTTTTTGATGGAAAAAAAGCTCTCTTAAAATTTTTTTTATCACATCTTAAACTGTTGAAACATATAATTTGAGCATCCGTAAATTCTACTATTATTTACATTTTTACTTAGCTCTACCCCTAAGAAGCAGCCGTAAAAGGATATCCATAAATGAGAGACGATCATTAGCTGTTTACTCATCCCGTAAAATGCGTGATGATTTGGATGATTATGACAATGAAAATGATTCTTCGGAAGAGCTGTACTCAGTACGGTAAGATTTGTTTGAATATTTCACCCTTTGAGACTAAATAGATTATTTAAATATTATAGAGGTAGACGTACTCGCCCTCTCATTGGGATGAATAGAATTCAAAGGAGGACTGCACTATCCCTTAGACCTATCAGTCAGAAATGCTACACAGATCCACATTCACCTTTAAACTTCAATTCTGACAGTGAAGGTATCTAATTAAGGCATTTTCTTCATTGACAGTACCCATATTTAGACCTACATTTTTAGGAGCTGTACGGAGAAGTACGAGGAACAGGCAAATGAATACAACATGGCTGGCGGATAATCAAATGCACAAAGTTGGTTATCCGAACTTAAATGTGGGCTATTCGGAGGAAGACAGTAGAGATGCAGTGGATAACCACAGAAATGATATAGAAATATCCCGGCGTGTCACACGGAGAAGTAACAAATTAAAAAAGTACCTGTATGATTATGATGAAGAGGAAATGTCACCAAGGCGACGGCGAAGTGAGACTCTTAGAAAACGGAAAGAAATCAGGCCAAGAAGGCAGTCAAATGATAAAGAAAATAAGAAGGAAGCCAACATTAATGGTCGGACTAATGGGAGGCTAAGGAGTAGTTTAAAGGTTGAGAATAAAAGTAAGCCCGAAGAAAGTGAAATTGAACATGAAGACGATGCGTCTAATGAGAGTTCCAGCAAACCATTAGAAGATGATGATACGAAAGTTAATGGAAACAGGGGTGAGTCACATCTTGAGTACTTTATTCATTTCTTTTCATAAAATTGTTTTTCATATTACAGAAAGCGAACAAAATGATGGAAAGCAGGGAGGGGACCACTCTTCAGACATTGGAGAAGAAGCTGCTGTGCTTCCACTTCCTAAGCTGCGGACTAATAGGACCAGAAATAGCCGACTACAGAGTACAAATTTTGCCACAAGGGGGACTAGAAATGGTAATTGATATGGTTATAATCGTGATTTATAATAATAATAATAATACTTTATTGCATTAAATTACATTTATGCAAAAAAATAAAACGTACAAGCCAGTCAAAAAAACAAAGAACATAATGTCATCTTACAAAAATAAAAAAAACATAGTTCCAATAGAGAATACAAAATAGTTACAAGTTTGTGGTTTCAAACTTTCAAGGTGCATATACCCAGTGAGCAAAATTTCGTCCTATTTAGGGAACAGATACGTAATTGTGACCAATTGCACACCCATGTTTCAAAACTGAAACGTGAAACGTTTATGTGCCCACTATACGTGGGAAGTGAAGCACGGTGACACAACGCATTTTAGGTAAAATTTCAGAATTCTGTCAATGTATGTGCCTTTCCCTAAGGTTTTCTTAGCAACACATTGCCGAAACATTTCCCTATAATGACTGAAACAAATCCTACATAATTGCTTGGCTAAAAAGTCACAGTGAAATTCTAATATACAAATAAGACACTGATAACTCTTTTTTATATTTCTTGTTCTTTTTAAATTTACCTAGAAAATTATTCTCTCACATGTCGTTTGTCGCAAAGTATACCATCGCACTTATTTCTTCCTAAATGGCTACACATAACACAAAAATTTGATTAGCAATTTATATGAGTATAAGCGTATTAACTTTGCTAAGTTTTTCTACCTCAGTATCAGTCCAATTTACTTGCGGCGATAAATTTTTCGTGTAACACATTTCCTATTCCATGTAAAAGAACACATTATTCGTTTTTTAAGCTAACTTGGCACCAGTAGTGACGTCACTTGCAGTTTTGTGTGCTATTTGACCCAAAAGAAAGGTTCGGCGACGTAACAACGAAGTCGCTTAGAACACATTTATTTCCCTTAAAGGAATAACATGCTCACTGGGTAGTTATTTAAGTTATCGACTAGGCATGGTGTATGATTTTAAGTTCTGTGACATTTAGTAGTGGCTTCCCATTATATTTCCAATACCATAACTGGATATACCAATACGAAGCAGAATAGTGCCTATTTTTGTATAAGAAATTTAATGCACTCAGAGATATAATGCAGAAATAGTGAATACATTCAATACAATGATTTTTCAACATTCAAATCAAGATTTTTCATTACACGAATACATATTTTTTTGTATCTGTATCAGTGACATCACTGGTACCTCTCCATATTGCGTTGATATTTAGTTTTAGAGTGAATATTTAAGAATTAAAATAATTGCTGCTTTAGGCTGATTATTTTTGGCCAAAATTCTTAGGCGATAGCAGGAAATATTTAATTCTTTACATAAATACTCAATCTGATAAGAATACTTTAAAGTCTCATCGATATATAACTTAAATAATAGATTCCAGTTCAGAATCAGAGGAGGAAGGGAGAAAGTATTTGCTAAGGGATCGACGGCCGAAAGCAGCGCCAAAAGCAAGTAAGTTATAACTGTGTTTTTTATTTATACAAATGGAATATTTTATACTACTCATTATGTCAATAATTGGCAACTAAAGACTGTACTGTTGCAAATATGTTTGCAACAGTACAATGGCGAAGGGTGCGCGTAGACAAGGTAGACATTGTCTACCCAAAATTTTTCCATTTTAAAATAAGACGACGGACTAATATAAAATAACTGAAAATATTATACCTATAGGTTATTGCATGTTGCGTCCTGTTCCCATGTTCCCAATTCCAATTAAAATCTTTTATATCCTCTCGTTTTTCCAGTATGTGGAAAAGTTACCGCATTTTACTTATCACCGAAATTCACAACTCTAATTTTATACATATTTTTATAGTGCAAACATCAGTTTTAAGAACACATGATATAAGGACGAGAAGGCATTTTACCAGGATACGGAAAAGGACTGTTTCATCATCTAGTTCCAGTGATTCTTCCTCAAATAACAGACATGGGTAATATAATATATAAACAATCAATCTCAAACACACTATCACAACTCTTTACTGCCAATCTATCTAATTTTGTTTTATAAGCGTTTGCTTAAGCGACATTTCAGTTATTTTAAGGTTTTATTGTTGATGTGATAAAGCGTATTAGGTATATTATACCATTCTGGCAAGTGGAAACCTTGGATTGATGATTACATGCTACAGAAAAGGACGAAATTACATAATGTACTGAAAAGAAAACAATATATTTACAGTGATATATTTTACTCTTAGTTTAGTGGTGTCGCTCCTACAAAATAATAGCATGTGACTAACTGAAGATTAGTACATTTCAAGACACGGTGTGGTGCACTACTTTGTGTTCAGAACCGTGCACGTGTATTATAGTTTATTATAAAGTAGTTATTTGATACATTATATAATACTAAAATCACTGAACATACTGTTTTATTTAGGCACTTTTTTAGTCATGGACATGAAAACTAAACTAAAATTCCGTACATAAATAGAAAAATTATATGAATATTATTTAAGTATGTTATCAAAAAACATTTCTGTCTAATTGTGACCACATGAAAGAGACATAATGTGTTGACACAAGTCTGTCATAATCAAAACTCACAGTAGAAGACGCAGTAGAAAGAGAAAAGTATACAGCACCTATAGTGGCAACGTGGTAGAATAGATCTATTTTGTTTCCAGTACATTATTTTGCCATTTCTGTTCCCTACTATAGCACAGAACTGTCCACCCAAGATTTGTACTTGCCGAATCTGTATACATGCTTCCACAGAGAAACATTTATTTTCATTACATTAGGTACATCTTAAGATCTAGATCCTTTTTGAATTGATCCCCTAAAATATAATATGTAATTCAATTATCTAAAATTCTTTAATTCTCTAAGATAAAAATGCCAAAACCAAAGTAAGATCCTAAAATCTGATGTTTTTTATATATATTACATAATTGGAACTAAATTTATATTAGTAGTAAATCAGTCAAATAGTGATTCAACCTCGGAATGAGGTATAAACTTGTATAAACCTCTATTTTAACATTTTATAAGTTCGCTCAACTCGTCTCAGAATCTCGTGTATGCGAGTCAAGATAACCAAGGTCAAAGGTCGCAAAAACCAAAAGTGTCTTGTTCCTTTTACTATAAATGACATTTGGAGTTATTCGAAAAGTTGTAGAGCATAAAAGTCTCTACAAGTTTGATGTTAGACTATATTTGATACAATTAACTGTTCTTCTTGAGATATGACGCGAAGAGTGGGAAGCGCTTGTATGATAATGCTAGGTTGACTGCGATACATAGTAGTAGGGTTTATAAAGATAATTATTTACTAAAAATATTATAATTATGAAGAAACCTTAGTTATTTACTAATTAATATAATATATTATTTATAGAATGAAGGCATCCGTTTAGTAATATTTAGTTAATTTATATTAATAATAAGATATTAAAATGAAATACAGTCAAACTTCTACAACTCGAATTTTTGATACGTCGAACAAAATTGGTTGGCAGCAGCATTAGCAATGATAATTAAAAGTAATATTTACTTGATAGCTGGAACTTCTATTACTCGTATTTCTTGGTAGGTCGTATTTCTTGGAGTATAATAAATATATAATTTTTGACATAATTAAACTTTGATCCTTAAAGAGGTTAAAGTTCATATATATTGTTGTACAGTGCTGTTCAATTGAAAGTAAATGACTCTTATGAGAAATTTTGGAAATTTTCCCATTGTGAAGCAGGCTTTTGTAAACAGATCACATTCAAAATTATTTTAATATTTAAATTATTATTAATTAATATTTAAATTAATATTTGGTCCAAGCACCATTCGCGTTTATAACTTTTTGAAGCCTATTTCTCGTAGACAATATTAGTGTCCTGGTGTAATCCTCGCCAATATTTTCCCAGGCATTTTCAATCACCAACCACAGTTCTTCTACATTCGCTGGTCGGAAATTTCTGCTATACATGCTACACAAATCTGGTGACTTAGAGGGCCAAGGCAGAGTGTTAATATGGTTTGTATTCTGCCATTCAGTAACAACTCGTGATTTGTGAATAGAGGCATTATCCTGAAATATAAATTTAATTGAAATATGGAAAAAGGAAAGAGGAAATAAAAATATTTTCATGCTGGAAAGTGAAGTTCTCAGGATATAAAATGGAAACGGAAGGTAACATAACATATTCCAAAATGCGAGCATAGCTTTGACCAGTAAGACGTAAGACCTGATTCTCCAAGTAACACCCGCTCCTTGGCAACATATCCATGCCCACACGTTGATAGAGAAGCGACCACTACAAGCTGTAGGATTTATATCTCGCGCTCTTCATATCGGCAATTTCTTGGGCGGTATACACGCACGGAACCATCATAGCAGGATTGAAAAACTTTTTCGTCTGAAAAAATTGTGTTGTCCCAAAAGTCCTGTGGCACACCGACAAATTGGTTGGCAAAGTTTAACCTCTGCTGCTGCTCCTCCTTATGCCGTGGCAACAGAGCAACTTTATTTGCAGCCGAAAAATTCTTCAGCTCAGATGCTCTGATACGTCGTCTTGCGGTTTCCACCGAAGCAGAAAAGTTTGTTAAGAAGCAGGCAGTCACTGCTGTATCAAAAGGATTCTGTCGGAGGTGGTCAAGGACGAGTTCGTCTTCCTCCATAGTACTGAATTTCTGACGGCCGCCTCTATGGACGTACTCAACAGACCTTTAATGATACTCCATGTATTTTTGCCATGTAGTTTGTAATCCTCTTCAAGTATAATATTATCTCGCATTAAATATATATGTGAAAGTGTTGCATATTGTAGATATTCCCCTGTTACTTTTCTCTGTAGTAGATTTCCTTAAAGTAGACATTTTTTTACAGTAAGCCACCCAAGAGTCCACATTCAAAAAATGAAAAGATGAGATCAGGTGCTGGTGGTAGTTCAAAAATTATTCCAATTAAACCAGAGACCCTTGACGCTAGTGTAAGGTTTAATAGTATAGGTGGTTTGGACAGTCACATACAGTGCTTGAAAGAAATGATTCTATTACCAATGATGTATCCAGAAGTTTTCAGTCAATTCCAAATTCAGCCACCTAGAGGGGTTCTCTTCCACGGTCCTCCAGGTATGTCTGTATAGCGTATGTCTATTTTTTTAAAAGATTTACTTATCTCATTGTGTATCCTTCATGTAAGTAGTAGTTAGATAACATGCTCTTCCTGTAATCTATGTACTTTAGGCTGCTTAATTTTTCCAAAGATGTGATTTTCATATGACTTTGCTTTTGTTCCGAGTTTGAGTGATATGAAAGATATATATGCCAAATTGCGAAAAGATTGGATATAATTTAGGGGTTCACACATTGATCACTTTTATCTCTAAACTAGTGAAATTTCTAATATTGAAGTGCTTTGTACTAATAATGGGGTTCTCATGTATTTTTTCATCTTTTGCGGGTAATTGAACTTTAAAATGGGATCCAAAAGAGGAACTTGGCTGCTTGAAAAGGTGCCTAGTGGTGAGTTTTTAAGAGTTTTTATGTTGTTTTAGTTTTTATTTACCTTCACAAGGAAATGAAGGAAACACTTTGAGATGCTGCTAAATCTACCAGTACTAAACTACAGGAAGTGTGGAGGAAAGCAAATATCCCTGTTAAGATGGAGGAGAATATATGCTGGTGTACAGAAGTTATGCAAAGAATACCAAAATCTGGGTAAAGAGAAATTGAGAAACACGGATAAAGCCAAGATGAAACGACATATTTAGAAAGGTGATCTCGTCGAGTTATTTGACATTTTCCGGAAAGATGTGATGGGCATGACTAGCGTATCACAGAAGATAAAGAATTTCTTAGGTCAGGAAGAGAAGACCATATGACCTATGAGTTCATCAATCAGTGGAATACACAATATTTTCGCCTCGAAAAAATAAGAACTAAGTGTGTAAAGAAGAAAAAAGCCATTCATATAAGAATAAACATTATAAAACTATTGCTGAAATCAATAAGACACTTATACTTGGAAGACCCATCTCTATCATCAACAGCTCCTATTAGTGACAAAGAGGCCGAGTTTTCCCTCCAGCAACGAAAAAATTACGTTATGTCCTAGATTAAAACCTCTTGAAAACTAACATCTACTTGGGATGAGTTGCCCATGGGAGTTTCAAAATTTTGGAATATAGAGTTGGAGGTCTAGTGACTGGCAAAGATTTTGAGTATTTGGTTGGCGTAACTGTTTCCCTGAAGGGCACTCGTGAGCAGCTGGCTGAAGTAGTTATTCGGGAAGTGGATCATCTGTATATTTCTTGATAATACAGCATCTAATACCGCACTGATCCAAGGGGCATGTACCAGAATTGGACGAACATTGTTGTGGTTGGCTTCCCGCTGCAGACGTCAGAAAAAGTGCTCTCACAGTTGTTAAGAGACACCTTTGATATCTGTCAGAAAGAAACGTAGGATTGGCTTTTTCGGACGAACGTATTACTCAGGCTGATAAGGAAAATATGACAAAAAATTTGAAAATCAAACCTTCAAAGAAAAAGGAATGAAACGATTAGATGGTAAAAGCCTAGTTTTCGAAGGAAAATACCTGAGACATTTCGTTACTAATAAAACAAAGATGTTTTTTGAATTGTTTGGGATCCATGATGTAACAGAATACTGCAGTGATTCTCTAAGAAGCCATATGAATGCTCTTAAGGTGGTCAATGATATCGCAAAAAGAGCAATGGCTCTCATAAAAAAGTTTCAAATCTTTTGTGTCATTCAAAGGCGATTAATATAACACATGTTTTGCCTGTCATACTACCTATTAATCTTAGTGTCTAGTTTTAATTATTTTAAGTTTATGATTCCTAGTTTTCCCAATAAAGGAAATAACATTGAAAAGTCGTATTTTTTGCCTACTTCTACAAAACTGATCAAAGTGTGAACCTCTAAATATTATCCAATCTTCTTGAAATTTGGCATAAATATTTTTTAAATCACTGAGACTCGGGGCAGGGGACGAGGTAAGCAAATTTTTATTTATAGCAAGTTTTATTTTTTGCCTTACAAAATGAAACACCATAACTTACTTGTTCTTTTTCTAAATAAATTGAAGTCCAATATTTATTAAAGGTACTGGCAAGACTTTAATAGCAAGAGCTTTAGCAAATGAGTGTAGTTTCGGACGAAAAAAAGTTTCGTTTTTCCTAAGGAAGGGAGCAGATCTTCTTAGTAAATGGATAGGCGAATCTGAAAAACAACTACGCCTGCTGTTTGAACAGGTAAGGCGGAGAACATTATCTAGTGAATTACTTGATAGTTATTACCTAGTGAATTACTTGACTTTTTGTGATTTTAATTTCAGGCTGCAGAGAAGAAACCATCTATAATTTTCTTCGATGAATTGGACGGCTTGGCTCCAGTAAGGTCATCCAGACAAGATCAAGTCCATGCTAGTATAGTTTCCACTTTGCTAGCTCTTATGGATGGCTTGAGTGATAGGGGGGAGGTTATTGTAATAGGAGCGACAAATCGCATAGATGCAATCGATCCTGCTCTGCGAAGACCTGGCAGATTTGATCGTGAATTGTTCTTCCCCCTACCGTCTAAATCGGTATATACTTACCTACATTATACCATCTTGAGTCTTAACTTTTCTTGTGTTTGTTTAGGAACGAGAAGAAATTTTAAGTGTACACGTGTCGGCATGGTCCAGCCCCCCGAGCAAACAGATGCTGGGTTATTTGGCGGAGAATACCGTAGGATACTGTGGTTCAGATTTAAGAGCGCTATGTTCTGAGGCTGTTATCCAAAGTTTTAAGCGCACCTATCCGCAAGTTTACAGTTCTGAATTCAGACTTCTATTAGATCCACAAACTGTTAAGGCAAGAACTGATTTAATTCAATTGATTTGCTTATGCTTAGTCACAATTCAATGATGCCCATTAGCTTTCTGTAGTCTTAACTCCTAACTATAGGTAGATTTTTCCATATTCTTTTGTCATAACTCTTACTCTTACTGCGTATAGGCAATAATGTTTTAGGTGATGTATTACTGATTATTCCCTTTAGTTATTTTCGGCCTGAACTCTGGTTTATTTAGCGGTCTCACCTAGCCTGACAGACCCTGCTCTCTCATAAAATTGGTTAACCTCTCCTATAGTAACTTCATATAAGAATGGTGCACATGTTTGTGTGTTCAATCGGTCAAAAGGACCATTCAACTGGTTATTAAATTCCGGATAAATAGTAAATAAAGCAAATATAAACTGGAGAAATAATCGTAACCAAAAGTAATGAAATTTAAGATGGTTTTTAAATATTTTATGTGAGCAAAAATGAATCAAAAGCATATTTTATATTTTTAAGTTACCTCTTGATATCAATATTTTCGCAATTTTCCAATGATCTTGCTGAATATTCTATATTGTTTTTCTATGTAATTGTACAACCTTTTGGCTAATCACTAAAATAGCGCTAAGTCACTAGGCAACCACAGGATCATTATTCTATGTTCTACAACTACAGCCCTATTTCCGGGTCTTAAGGTATTCGGGTTCCGGGTATTAAGCCTTTTTCTCGGGTCGCCAGCCGATGTTAAAAAATCATCATCACCCCCGCATTCTCCTCGTCTTAATGCTGCTCAGTGAGGTATCCTATACTATGTTTACAAGCCTTGGACTAACCGGTTTCTATTGTATTGTTTTGTTTCTACAGTGAAATGTTAAAACTCACTCACGATGCGTATGAATATTTATCGGTGGAAAGAGGGAATAGTTTTTAATGTGTTAAAGAGTGCAATGCTAAGCCAATGCCCAAAAACGTGGAAACGCGAATAAGGGGACCTATTTCCTCAAAATGTGATTGAAATACAAACTAATGATGAATCAGTTTTGAGAGGAAGGCGAGTTGTTGAGGTCACGTCGAGCCTGAAATGTGACTTGCTGATTTATCATTTGTTATTATACTCTTCAGCCAAGGAAACCTAACTAAATTAACACCTTAGGAACTTCGGTTCTCTTATGTTGGTTGGTTAGACACTCGACTATTTTTATTTAACCTGTCACTATCACAAGATGCTTGAGTATATATCCTATATCGATTATATATGTTATGCACATGCCACGAGACCCACACACTATTAAAAACTGGATAGGGCTGGAACCTTTGATGTAATGATAACACTCGAAGTAGTTTCCTCAAACACCAAGACACTTTCACTTTGCTCGACGCACATTTTGCCAACCAAGTTGGCATCATCTGGAGATGATTAAAACTAATCAAACTAAAAAAATTACCCTATTTATACTATTTTCATGGTGACGTCACTAATGACATCACCGTTGAATTTAAGCGTGACTAATCACGCTTCAATTATTGGTTGCTAAGCAACGCGTAAAGCGGGCTGTACGGTATAGGTCCCTTGTGACTATTCATACTATTTTTACATTTCATTTTCTATGCTCTCAAATGCATCCAACTGTCTATTATTGGTCACATTTCTGACTAATCTTAAATTACTATATTATATCTATTCTATGATCGTTGTCAAAAGCATGTTGTGCAACACTAGACTTATCTGTTCTTCCATATTTTAGATGAGCCATATGCTCTTTAAACCTGGTGTTAATTGATCATCTCGTTTGTCCAACATAGCGAGGTAAAAGTGTTTTGGTGTTTGTGGAAACTACTTCGAGTGTTACTATTAAAAACAACAAAATTACCAAAACATGGTCAAATATCCAAAAAACCCTGAAATAAAACCCAAAATGTCAGATGGAATGACAGTAAAGACCAAGATGGTAATAACAAATAGGGATTAATTTTTTAACAAAATTTGGCCTACTTTTTAAAATCGCGAAACTATCTTGTTAAAATCGGTTTCAAATGAAGCAAAATATATAACCCATAAATAAATCATTGTTGCATCAGTAACTAATTGCGATGTAGATTACTGTTTATTTTTATGGAGTTTTGGTGTAGATAAAAACTGCTTGCTGCTACTTTTGCAACAGTAAAAGGTGTTAAATAATGTCTATGCGGTAAAATCCACTAATGGTCTATATACAGTATATATACATAGTATATATATAGTATATATAGTCTATATATAGTTATAGTCATCAGACGAATAGGAGAAGGTCAAAGCAATAAAATGTTTATACGTTACGTCACTTTGTTAATATCAATTAAAAAACCCGCGTCATATACTAGAGAAATATTATGTACATATATAGGAAATAAGGCGGCAAAAATCGATGTTTAGTTAGAACTACAGAAAGTGAATGAATATGTAGAAAATTCCTCAAGTAACTCAGTATATTTCTTTTAGGTAGAGAAAGTTGATTTCTTGAGGGCCAAGTCTCTTCTTGTGCCTGCTACTCATAGAATTACTCAGGGTTTAGGACGAAAATTATTACCAATTCTAGATCCCATATTACAAAAGCCTTTACAAAAATCATTCTCGATTCTAGAACAGACGTTCCCTCATGGCTTAAGTGCCTCCTTATCAAAGTAACTAAAACAGGACATCAAAAGATAGTTGTCAGTGATAGATTATTACCGCGATAGGTAGCAGTAATATTTGAACTACTAAAGTAAACATAAATTTATAAAAATGCTTTGTTATTAAGGAAATTGAGAAAGATTACATTCTTAGAACTTCATCAGAAATTTCACTGCCAATTATTTTGGGTCTTTGATATACATTTAATTGTAATAAAAATGGTTAAACTATTTATTTCCAGAGTAAAGTTATCTCCTAATGTAAGGCCCGCTCAGCTGCTTATAACTGGAGACGGTTCCGAACATGGCCAGACTTTACATCTTGCACCAGCTATTTTATTTAAAATGGAGCATATACACGCTTATCTTCTTGATCTTCCTACGTTATTCCGGGAAACAGGTCAGTCACCGGAAGAGGCATGCATTCAGGTATTTATTTAACCTTAACAACAGGTTTGACAAATAAATAATGATAAAATTTCAGGTTTTTAATGAGGCTAGAAGGAACGTCCCAAGTATAGTATATATTCCTCAAATAGACCAATGGTGGCAGTTAGTAGCGGAAACCGTTAGAGCTATTTTAATTGCGCAATTAACACAGTTAGATCCTAATATACCTGTCTTATTCTTAGCTACAGCTGATGTGTTATATGATAATTTACCTATTGCAGTAAGTTAGTGAATAGACCAGTAATCCCAATTAAGAGTAATTCTTTTTTAGGTACAAGATATATTTTCCCATTATCGTAAAGAGGTTATGGAAGTTGCCCCACCAAATGCGGAAATTCGAAAATTATTTTACAAGCCTCTTATTATAGATGGCAGTTTAAACCCTCCTAGGCAACCTCGAGAAAGACCTAAAACCCCACCACCCCTTCCTAGGGCAGGTACACCCCCTCCAGCTCCTCTGAATGAAGAACAGAGTAAAAAATTGTATGATACTGAGGAGCACACGCTAAGGGAGCTCAGAATATTCCTGCGAGATATGTGTAAGAAGCTTGCCAATAATAAATTGTAAGTACTCATAAGCTTTAACAGCATTTATTATACTCAAATTAAAACAACATATATTATAGTATCTTTCTTGATTTGTGTTGATTTAAACAAAGGAACTGAAGATAGAATAATCAGCGTACATTTCCTGAAAAATTAACAACTATTGTTGGACCCAAATATCGACGAAATATTATTGTCGTTTTGAGGTTTAACAATTATGTGTATTGGTATACGTAAGGGTATGCGGAACGTATTTAAAAAAATAAAAAAAAAATTTGCAGCAATATTTAGGGCCAGTTAAAAAATGCGAAAAATAAAAAATACTATAAAATATAGGAAACATTTTTCTGAATTCGTTCAAATTGACGTATTAGGTACATAGCCATAACAAAACGTGCTCCGTCTTATTGAAAAATTTTAATATGGCTACCTATTGTAAATTTGAAATTGGCAAGTGCTCCCTAGCCTGTCACAGCGTACCAATCTTGATGAACATTGTTGGAATCTGTGTGTAATAACAGTATCTTACAGCATGCCAATTTTCAGAATTTTTAATAAACAAATTAAATTTTTATTAACAAAAAATCCATAACTAAGGACCGTCAATTTTCAACGTTAGCAGAAAGCTTAAGAGCCCATGGAAGTCACATGAATCTACAGCTAAATTCTTCGCTAAATTCCTTTTCATCTATAGACACGCTGGCCTTATTTCTAGCCACATAACAATATTTATCCATCATTATGTATATCTTGGTCCAATACGGACACTCACGCGACCTATCCCGTATACTCCGCTCTACGCGTTATTGACAACAGTTCCTTGAACCGTGACATGTTTCAAGGTTCAATCCACCTTTATAGATATCGCATCAAATTTGTTTGTTCACCTAATGAATTTTTGCTTATTTTAATAATTTCTTTTAGGTTTTTCATGTTTACCAAACCTGTTGACACAGAAGAAGTTCCGGATTACACCACTATAATAAAGCAGCCAATGGACCTGGAAACAATGATGACTAAAGTAGATTTTCATCGCTATGAATGTGCCAAAGATTTTCTGAATGATATCGAACTGATCTGCCAGAATGCCCTAGAATATAATCCTGCCAGGTAAGGAAGATTTCCCAGTTATGTGTCATATCTTCCATACTATTTGAGCATTCAATTTTCATCATTTTACCAACTAGTTCTTTAGAATACAAGGAATTCAACTAACTAAAGAAGAAAGATACACTACTGGTAGCACAGATTGTGCCATGTATCTTTTAAAATTTGTTCAGGTTTCACAATTCTCAATACGATGTCAAGAGTGTCTTTCTCTAAATTCAGGGCTTACAGGAAAATAACAGTGCAACAGATGTAAGCTGACAGTTTTACGAGATATAAACGCCAAGTGGGTTTTGTAATTTTAGATTTCAATATTTTTATTATTGTTTCACAGGTGCAGGTGCTCTAAATGCAGTGTTAGGTCACACACAAATTGAAAATATGCCTAGTGTGAGGAATATTATTTACGAATGAATGAAAATTATTTACTTTATAATGAACAAATTAAGTTTTAAACATGCCGCTCAGGTATACATGCTGTGTACATATATTTATGTATGTGTGTAATGTTTGACCAAATTCATCTTAGCCGTGACCTTGAGGTTCTATTCTTCTTTATATGCTCTCTCTTCTTTTCTACGCATTTCTGGGCTAAGTTAAATTTGGTCAAGCTATAGACTGTTTCCGTTTCTCCTCTTATCCATCATGTTAACCGTCATGCTAACCGAAAAATTCGCTATTTTTGTTCTGACTTTCATTTATTACATTGAAAATACGTAGTAAATGACAAAATTTTTTCCCTAATTGTGCCTGAGGATTTAATCTATCTCTGAAACAATTTTTGTCCATGTGTCTCTTATTTTTTCTGCCACTTTTGTCAAATAAACTCAGTTTTCTGAGTAAACTCTCATAAGACTCAATGTATAAGCCTCAACTTTGAGATTTTCTCCCAAACGAAGTACATGAAATCAAAAACAGTTGGTGGGTAGGTGTATAATACACGAACTAACAATCCTACAAAATTTCATATTTTCCTCAACCCTTGTTTGGCTGAAGAAACTCGTTAAAGAATTGAAAAGATTGTCACACATTATCTGCCAATGTAAATATATAGGGATTTTATGTTACCACACTGATGTCATCCGTAATCTGTAATTTTTTGTGGTGATTAAACTGGTAATAAATATAATATACATAATAATCAATTAGTAAGGGGGTGTTTTAATGAATTATAAATTGAGAATTATAAATCATTGAGTCTAATGGCTAAGGCTACTTCTTATACCTGGCAAGAATTTTTAAAAAAATCGATTTTTTTAGAATAATCACTCAGGCTCTAATTGTGCTGTATACCACTTCTCTTGAAATGTCACAAAATACAAAATTCTTAAGAGATATTGTGCCTAGATACTCACAAATAATATGTCTTTTTATAATTCTTCTCTTTATTACTAGCTCCATATATTTTAGAACTTCTGCCGACAAACAAATAAGGCACCGCGCCTGCTCACTTCGAGATTATGCCTACACCTTAATAAAAACTGAAATGGATACGGACTTTGAAGAAAAGTGTCAGGAAATTTCCAAAAATCGGATGCGAAGGAAGCATTGCCCTACAAAGTACCTACCTCCGTATATTAATACACCAGGTTGGTATAATGTAATTCCGTGATTTTTTTCTTTTACATTTATTTTTACAGAAGCTGCAGTTGAGGATACAGATAATCCTAATTCTACTGAAAATGTGGCAAAGAACGATAAAACAGAAGAAAGACTTGGAAAATTGGAAGGACTTAAGAGTCCCCATAGGAAACGAAAAAGGTTTAGTTGGCAGAAGGGGTATTTATTAAATAAGAAGAAAAAGAAAAGGCTTATGGAGAATTCACAGTCTCAGGTATGCATTTTTTATTGATATAGGTATCAGAGAAATTCATGATAGTTGAGTAAAAATTATATAATTTATTTCAGGTTGTAAACGTAGAAAAGGTGTCTTCTGGCGATGATTCCAAAGAAAACGAAACTGAACTACACACAGAGGAGGTGGCTTTCCAAAATAGTGATAAAATATCGCGTGTCTCTTCACCAGAACAATCTAAATGTATTTCTGAAACTTCTATCCCGCTCACTATTAACTGTGATACACAACCTCAAAAAATAGAGCTTGCATCTCCAATGCAGTAAGTTTAATACAATTTATTTGGCTATTATACCTATTGTAGAAATGTTAATATATGTCTATTAGGCCTGTTAAGTTTCGCAATAGAGATCAACTTAAAGTTCAACGACTAGGAATATGAGAAATTGACTTCTCTGGTTTTCTTACCAATATACTATGTAATATATGTTTGTGACAAAAATAAAACTCTTTACCTTTCCCCACTGCTTCCAATCTTTAGCTGGCCCATCAGGTATACTATTTAAAATATTTGTAAGGTCTATCCAGTTTCCTTTCATCTTCTGCCTAGTTTAAGCAGGGCGTTGCGATAATTTGCCGGTGTATATTTATTTTCTCGCAGATATATATATATATATTCCACGAGAATGTCTTTTTGTTTGGACGAAACTGGATTAGTTTTTATTTTTCTTCATTATTTCCATTATAGTTTTTGAAATTACCCAAAATCATATAACACTAAAACTTTAAATTAAACCCACTAAACTGACACCCACAGCTCTTTATGAAAGTGCTAATAATATTTTTTAATATTCCCCGCCTCAATCAACAGTGTATTGTCGTCTATCGTAAAAAAATACTTGTTTACGATTGCTTAATAATTCTGGCAACGCGGCTAGTTCCCTAGTATTTTCTTCCCTCCTTTCCGTTCAAGAATACTGTTTATCGTTTATGATAGAGAGGCAGTGGAACAACTCGCGGAAGCGTTCTATGCTATCGCGGTAAGGAATTCCCTGTAAATTTCAGCATTTGGTATGTCATATGTTACACTTAGAGCATTGGTGTGCAGGTGTTATTAAAATGCCGAAATTTGGTCACACCCATATTACATGGGACATTTGACCTACTACCAAGGGTATGGTTATTTCTCGCCTATATTTTTTTATTGCAAAGCAAGAAAAATATATTGAAAATTAACAGTATTGTGATATTTTAGAAATTAGTTATTTTTAACTAGTTAATTTTTATTAGTTATTTATAAGTTTTCATTTCGGTAAATTAATATGCTACTAATAAGTATATATTTCTTATAGGTCCCCTAGGAGAAGGTTAAGTGATCTTCTTAGTCCATCAGAATTGTTAGATAATCCACTGGATTTTGACGATGTTGATCAAGCATTGAATGAAACAGGTAGTCTTATTTTGGCATTAAAATAATTATATAGTAGGGATGTCAAGAGTAAGTCAGTAAGCCATTAAAAAAGTTACAATGAGCGAGATACATGTCATGGTTTTTTATTGCAAAATAATTTTGAAAACGGCACTTTTTTTCACTTGTGAAAAATTAATGGTTTTAGAGAAAATAGCTTCGACAAAAGTTGTTCAGCGAATGATTTTACACGTAAGGATTAAGCATATAAAAAAATATTTAAATAAAATAAATTTAAAATTTTAAAAAATTTATTTGCGTAAATTTTTTTGCACTATATTTAGTGCCAAGGTTAAAAAATGCGAAAAAATAAAAATACGATAAAATATAGGAAAGATTTTTGGATTTTTCTTGCATTCTTTTTCTTTGGATGTTTCTTGAATTTGCTGAAATTGGAGTATTAATAGCCATTAGGATGCTTAACAAAATACGCTGCGTCCGATTGAAAAATTTGAAATTGAAGTTGAAATTTCGAAGACCTGTCACAGCGTACCGATCTTGATGAAAATTGCAATCAGTAGGTAATAACATCTTACAGTATGTCAATTTTCAGAATTTTTTGTAAACAAATTAAATTTTTATTAACGAAAAACCCGTAACTGTAATTTTGTCAATTTTCATCTTGAGATGTGCAACAAACTGCATTCGCTTGTGCTGATTTTTACATCAATTAAAAAAAAAGTGTATTGTAGGACCAATAGAAGCCGAGATACGAGACATTCACTTTTTGACACATAGCGTTCTAATTAACTTATACATTCGAAACTTGGCTGGTAATAAGTAGAAAGCTTAAGCTATACCTACCTACATGGAATTTTTTTCATAGCGAGTCGAGCAATTTTTCGTAAGAAAATCTTTGTTTAATGTATTGCGTAACGTGCGGCCACGCGGGCAGTCAGCTGCCTCAGTCAGCCAATAGTGCTGCGCATATTTTACGCCCAATCAAGCATATTACCTACAATTTGGCGTTTTAACATGGATATACGCAATTTACGCTTATTTTTCGTGCGATAACGTTGCTCTGTTGAATTCATGGCATCATCCGGTTATAAATGAATACACAAATATTTGCAATTTACTATTATTTATTTAAAAGACTAGAATTATATACAGTGTCGTAAGGATACATAAAACTATAGTAGCCTGTTCTTTTTTGTGCTAGTTTTTCTTCTTGTATATCCTCTAAATTGCAAACATTTGGGTATTTATTTATAATTGGGTACATTTGCGTATTCTTTTATAATTGTATCACAAAAATGAATAGTGGGTTTATGTCTAAAAATAGGGGCGTGATAGGAACTTATTGAATTCTCGGGTAATAATATTGTTCTTTACAATGCATGTAGTCTTTTGACTTTTTCCTTGGTGAATGTTGATGTGCACAGAGGTCAGTGTGCACATCTTGTTGCATCCAATTATAAAAATTAAGGCTGTAGATAATATGCGTTGTATTATATTTTAGCTTCCCAACATCCTCTCAGTAAAAAACCAATAGAGTGTTCTCAACCAGAACTTGAAAAAGTGTTGGAGCAAACTGTCAGGTTGACAGAAGGATATGCCCTGGTGCCGCTTCTTGACTTACATAATCAGCTTAGTCGGATAATAAAGAAATATTCAAGAACTCATATTAGATCAGCTCTACCAAAGGTACATATAAATGCATACATTACTATTATCTAGAGATATAATTTTCTTTTCTTATAGGAAATATCAAAAGAGTTGACGAGGTTTAAAAAAGAAAGGGTCGTAGACCAACATTGACACTGGTTATCGAATAATCCCATTCAAAGCGCTGCGTAACTTATTTAAAACAAATTTAGTTGGTATTTATTATTTATATAGGCAGTATTTTATATGAGTACAGCATTTCACCAGAGAATACAACAATTTAATTTATTGTTTTTACTAGTGTAATTCTACTAATTTTTTAATAAAATATATTTTTATTGTAACAGTAGTACCAAAGAGCTTGAACGGGCAGAATTATTTTGTGATAGGTGAAAACTGGATTTCAAGCGCAAAACAGATTGATAACTTGTTTAGTAAAAGTCTTTTATTTTTAAATTTTCAGCACATTTTTACTTACCGCAGTGTCATCCCAATCTACTGTTTCATTTTCTTTACCTTCACAATTTAGATTTTTTAAACTTTAAATTACCTTAAAGGGAATATTTTACTTTTTGCAATGCTTATTTCATTATTTAGGGTTATTTGTATCTTCTTAATAAATGTGTAAATTTTGTGTGGATCCTAAGCTGTGAAAATGACTCAGGAAGCTGCCACTGGAGTAAGGATAATTTGCACTGCCATGATAAAGGCTGATTTAGTTGTATATTATTGTTTGTCAGAATCTGTACATATGTGCCTTCACAATTTTTGTTGTTAAAATTGGAATATTTCTTTTAGGGTTATGACGATAGTTCTTTAAAATTTCAGTTTTTATTCACAATGTATGAAGTATTAATCAGTGTAGAAATTTATAATTCTTAATTGTTCCAAATCAAGAAAGGTTTCTAACAATAAAAATATTAATAACTTTATATTTTTGTTTCCTCTATATTTTTGTAGAAAAGTGAAATGGCCAGAAAACGGCGTATCAGTGGGCCCCGGCAGATGCTGGGTGCTCTGTGAGTTGGCCCTTGAACTTTTGCTGCTGTTTAGTCGACCGTTTCTTAGCGGAGTGTGGTGTTTTTAGCCAAAATGGAGGTTGTGATGTGTATATTGTATTTTACTTAAACACACACAGTGGAGAATTGTTAATAAATATTAATCTGAAAGTTAAGTAGAAGTGATCCTAGATATCCGAGCTAGTGAGTGAAATAGTTGTAGTTCTTGTTCCTGATCTAGTTCCCTCGTAAATGTAACATATTGACAAGCGAAAAGTGTGGCTGAAATTGAGGTACTTCAGCAATTATTTTTGTTCTGTTCTCATGAGCTTTGAAAATTATTTCGCTTGCTAGCGGGAACCATTGAAAATACGTTAATATATATAATGCCCAATTTTGTTAATTTTTCCAAGTAACTTGTATTCTCGTCTGCACCTCTGTTAGACAGTAAAAATATACAACAAAATCCTCGCCGCAATGTAATATTGAGGCACAAATCCTCAATATAAAAATCGAACTGAGACACTCAGGAAAATAGGAAGAGTAAGCAAAATTATTGAATACATCCCCTGCCACGTCAAACAAATGTGCGATACTAGTATTTACATGGGTGCCATGTCGTATATGTCCGACATTACAGATTATACACGAGTAAGTGATGGTACATCAGATTTTACATTGTATCTTTATTGTGTGTCCCCCTATGAGGATTTTAACCTGGCCAGTTCGGAGTAATAAAAGATTTACACAATATGGCACACATTATTATGAACGTGGCTTGTTACCTCGACATTATCTTAGTAGACCGCATAGGACATCTGTCAGTGACAGTTTTTTCAACAAATAAAATAAGGTACTGGTAAATGCCCGTGACTTGCAACACTTTTCAAATTATTGTCCCTAATTCTCAATCTTTGTGGGGTTCAAAAATTGTCACTATATGGGTCTAGATCTGTAGTTTAGTATAATACCAAGTTTTATTAACTTTAGGGTCAATATTAACCTGAAAAAAAAATATGGGTTTTGCAAGACAGGAGTGCAGTGCTCCATAGGCGACCTGCAAATATTGTTTGCGAGCGCCTCCCTAGATGAATCATACTAGACAACAAACTAATTTGACGTTTGGTGTTGTGCTGTGCAAAGAAGTAAAAGTGTTGTGTTTGAAACATAAATATTGACAATAATTATTAGTGGAAATGGAAAGAAAAATAATATATTTTGGTTTCAAGCAAATTAGTTTCTCACATTTTTCCGCTGGGAACATAGAAAATGGGAAAAATTGGTTGGTTCCCACTTTTGTTTAGCAACACTATAAAAAAGTGAGTAATAAAATGCATGTAAAGAGTAAACATGAAATGAAATTACCAGTTTCTCTTCACTTTACTTAACCAAATATCTCGTCTTGGACTTTGTACATGGGGTCTGCTAGGAAAAGTGCAAAATTTCACAGTGCCGTCAGTATTTCAGTAATTATTTTTACAGCCCGCTACACAACGATTGTTTCCAGAGTATGATGAACGTTTATCCATACCGCAGTGGGGACAATTTAATAATTTAAGAGTAAAAAATAATTATAACCTACAAAACGTCTATTCTGTCAAATTGCAAATTGACTAGGAAGAACCTACTAGTTTAGGGCGCTGGTGTAAAATTCGCAGGTCGCCTATAGTTGAAACAGCATCTTATTTTTATGGTAAAATCAAGTAGTACCACTTGGAATCGCACTTGCAACACTTAATATACTATAAAAAACCCATTGTTTAACAAAACATGAAATACATTTAGTATTGGATCTATGGACAGAAGTTTTCATCCGGAAAATATAAATTTACCATTCTTGCTACTGAAGGCTACAGCTCATATTAATATATTATATACGAACTACACCTACTTTGAGGTTTGGTGTGGTTTGGTGTTGAACATAGATTAATATATTATGACCACCACCAGACTTGGGGATTACTTATAACCACCACATTTTGGTGCTTGTTTGGGTCGCGGTCCTTGTCACGGGCGTTTTTGGTACTAGAAGTAAATAAATACTTATTTCAGTAAAATCAGTTGATGTTTTGATTAAACTTGGTTGCTTAAGGGGCAAAGTAATTAGCATAAATAGTATATAAAGATAAATTAGGGCAAAATTTACATTAATTATAGCAGGGATTTATTGATTAGTAGGTCAGGGTTCAACAAACCATGACAGTAATTTAGGTAGGTATACAGGCCCAATAGGTTGTATTTTTACTAAAAATATGTATCGTAAATGTTTTTAGGATAACTTTAGTTTTATCATCTTCCGATAATGTTAACATATTCAGCGAATCGCGCTTCTAGCCGTCAAGTGTAGTGTCAGCGTTTTCGTTTATCAAAACTACTTCAGTGTTACATAAATGTATCAACCAACTCCTCTCCAGAATTTTAAAATAAAACTTAATAAGATAATATAATAAACACTTATATTACCTACTAATAAATATTAGCTGATCCACATAAATTAGACTAAAATAAAGCGGATAGGAGAAATAAATTATAAAGAAATGATTTCCAGGCTACGAATTTTTGAAAGTATTAGGAATAAAGATCCGATGGTTTCCCATCCAACGCAGTGGTTGAACATCCCCCGTTTCTTAAAAAAACCACCCCTAGCGACGAATTGTACTCCAGTTTCTCTCAGATTTCTCGTGAACCGTACATCAGACGAATTTCTGCACAAAAAGGTCCTATTGACCTATTGGTTAATCCACACCTACACTACATCCCGCAAGCAGTTTCGAGCACAGAGAACACAGCATAAGAACAGTTTTGATCAGCCCGATGTTGACTGAGCCTGTCGGATATTTTTCTTTTTTAAAGTGATCTGGTCAGAATTTCGTGAAACTACTACTATTACTATTGTTGTTGTGATGTTGCAGATGCTGGTAGAATTATACTTAGCGTTGTTCGCCTGGCCGACAAGTTTGTGAAACGAAATGATTTTCGTGAGGTTTGTACGACAGTGCAGGCGTATCGCCCTCCAGCAATGGGCATTTTTACTAGATTCTTAGATCTTAAAACAAATATATTTATTTGAAAGCTAACCGATAGATATTCACCTCGTTCAACTTTGTTTCGAATATAAATCTGTTTAATAAAAAAATAAATATTTATTATAGCAATTTGAACACTTATTTGACCTTGGGACGTCACACAGTCCGGAATTAAGTTGGCAGCATTTGTCAGAACGCCTTAATGTCACGCCCACAGCAGTAGTTGTTTACGCGTAGATTTGTGGTTATGTTTTATGAGTTCCTTTACGAATTGTGTTTTGCGTTGTTTCGGTACATTATTGTAAGAACATGGAGCCAGGATTTTCTAAAGAAAGGACAGAATATCTGCCGAAAGTTAATTTTAGCATGGTGCACGAGTTTTACATGTCAAATTTAGATTATTTATCAGCAGAAGTCAAGTGTCAACAAAGTCAATTTCAACTGTCAAAGAGCAAGGAATCAACTTTGGAATATAGTTCTCAAACACCGTTGTGTCATGTTCAATGTAGTAGGCTCTGTGACGTCACGTATAACCGCGTACTTTCGATAGAAATCATGCTTAAAAAAAAAGACGAGAAAAAAAAAACAGCGAGATTTTTTTATAAAACACTACACATAAAGCAATAAAAAAATCAATGAAAACACCCATTGTAACTTCTTTTGTCGATGAGGTTATATTGAACGTAAGAGAAGGACATACAGTTTTCGTGAAATCCTCGGAAGTTTTAAAAAACTGCAAGAAAACGATGTTATTTGCCCACCCGTTTAGTGAATGCGATAACAAGTCTGCTTTCTTCCGCAAGGGAAAAGTACAGACGACTATAAGTCATCAACAACAGAAAGGACGTGGAAGACGTCGTCCATACCTTCAATAACCCCAAATCAACAATAGAAGACGTGGGGACCGATTTTAGCTTGCATGAAATGATCATGATTCATTTTGTTTAACAAATTTGTCGACCAGTCGAACAACACTGTAATTTTGCCCAGACTGCCACTAACATTTTCAGCATTGTAACAAAATTTCTATAGAGCATTTCGACAAATTTATAACTTTGCGATGGGAGAACATGGATCCTAGTAGTTTGAAAAAATGAGGAACATCTTTTCGCTACCTAGGCTCCAGTTACCATTCTTCAGTTGGTGCCTTACAACTGCAAGAAGGGATGCAGAAAATGATGTGATGGATTGGGCTGCTCAACTGTGCTCCAACTGAGTATTTTACCCGTCAGCATTTTTCTGGTCGTTTCGATATTTTCCTTACGGAAGTCCGCGTAGAACTGCTTTTTGTGCGCCCTCTAAACTATACATTTGAACGTGGTTTTGGGATATGGATGCTGGGGATTAGCAAAGAGGTTAATACCTTTTGCAGAATTTAATGACAAACATTCTCTTTTTCATTCATATTTCTTGTCCGATGGCGATGATGTAAACCGTTACGAGAAATATGCGATAAACCGGAATACAATCGCCCTTTAGGATTGCTTGGTTTCTCGTGACAAAGGGGAGGTTCCACCCTCGCAAAAGATGAGCTATCGCACCTTTATTCCCAGTACTATCGAGATTTCGTAATACCCGTAATAATACTGGTACCCGTAATTTACTGTTACCGGTCATACGTAGGTATATATTCTTATAATCTATAGAACATCTATCTTTGATTTGTTGTGGAATAAAAATTTCATATTAGCTCACCCATCTGGATCTGTTTAATCCGTGCTTTAAAGGTACAATAAAATCCAGGTATGTAATAAAAACACTAAAACGTCTCAATAATGAACCATGAGAGAACAATTAAAAAACTACAATGTACGCTACCAGCTACAATCACCTCACGCGTTAACAACCAATTATAGCTATTATAGCAGTGATAAATACAGTGGATTTAACATTTTAGTCCACGTAAATATTGTAATACATTTTACCTACAAACTGATTATGAATATTAATTATTGAACTAATGTTGAACTTTGTGCATTGAAATAAATAATAATTCAACAATTGAATTTCTGTCTCAACAAGAACATATTTTTTACGTTGCAATTTCATTGTTATTAACAAATTATCTGCCACTCGGTAAAATTTTTTTTTAGATATTTCTCTAAAACGTAATTAATCGGACTTGAATCGCCGCTGATCCACTACCCGCTCCACTGTAGTCAGGCGCGTTTTACTTCAATGTTGGGACGCGTTTTAAATCATTTTAACGTACAGGTAGAATATACAAATTTTAGATAATGTTATGAAGTTTCCAAAACCGTTGTAAAAATTACGATCGGACCACCGTACGAGCAAGGTTGATTACCTGCATAAAAACCCAAAACAAATTTAATTGGCAATTGTAGCAAAACTATCGGTCCGACAGATTCAAAGAGAGACTATAAAAAATACTTATGATTATTCAACTGCACTTTAAATTACTTCAATGTGCGTTGGACAATGTGATCTACCAATGACAGATAATACGCCCTTCGGCGTAAGGAGCTGTCAAGACACGTTTTAATTCTCTTCAAACGTCCCTGACCTAGACCGGCGCCCAGCCTTTCAATTGCCGCGGCGCTTACTACGCGTGGATGTCTGGCTGGACCCGAGCATGGTATTATCCTGGACGTGCCTACTGTCTATTATTAATTAAAAAATAAATATTTTGAATCGAATTGAATTGACAGATTCAGGTTTTAGTACGACTATTTCCCTCGTCTTAATTTCCACCAATCACAAACGCGTAATTTTGAATTACAAATGGTTTCTAGATGGAAAAACTGTATGACAGCACCTGTCATTAGTTTTTTCGAGTTTACGCGCGGCAAAACTTGACACTGTTGTCACCAAAAATTACAATACCTTTGATAACAAGTAATTATGGTCTCCTAGGACACCAGGAAACGACTCTAAATAATTTTATTGTCAATAAAGTTTGTAATAATGTTTTTAAACATTGCTAGTCAGCTTATGTAGTGAAAATAAGTCGCTTTGGAAGTGATTCTATGACTAATATTGATCTGGCGATTGAGAAAAGTGTACCTACCGTACAATACCGTTAAAACCCATACGTCAATATGGGAACAGTTTACGGAATTTTGCAAGGCAAAGAAATACGAGCTTTTGGAAACTACAAGTTTAGAGCAACTAAACCTAAAACTGATTGGGCGTGGAATATGAAGAAAGAAAATTACAAAGAACTAGTTGTGAAGACAATGTGGAACACCGTTGCAAAAAAATGCAAGAGATGTATTTTATGAAGTGCAAAATAATTTTTGTTTCATTTAAAGATATTATCTTTAAGTCTAGTAGGGAAGCTCGTAATGCGAAACGAAGGAATTTGCAGTAGTGCACAAATAAAAGGAAATCGAGCTCTGCTTCATTAAAATTGGAAGAATATTACGCAATGCATTTATTGTGGGCCTCCAGCGAACATTTTAGAGGAACTGGATAATTCAGGGATTAAAACAGGTAGATAAGATAATTACATATTTTTTAAAATAACTGATTTTCAAATATCCTACTTCTTAGGAAGAGTAGAATATAATCCCCTCTTCAATAAAATGGCCCATGGTGGAGAAAAAAAATGGCCGATAGTAAATGGCTGATCCCCAACACGAAAAACCCTACCATTTGTCCAGGACGTCTTTTTAAAATTCTAATGGTTAAACGTTCATCTAGAATAACAACTGATAGATTATTCTTAACAGTAAACCCATCATGGAACAATTAAGTGGATGGTACAAAAACACTCCAGTGGGAAAAAACGAACTTTCGAAATGGACTAAAGAAGCAGCAGAGAAGGCAGGATTAACTACAAAATAAATAATAATAATAAACCACTCTATGCGGTCCACAGCAGTCAGTAACCTAGCTAAAGGAGGAGTGGGTGAACAACAATTAATTAAAATTACTGGCCACAGTTCAGCCAACTCAATTAAACCTTACCTGCAAATGGATAATGAGCATTATTCCAACATCATAAACACCCTTAGAAGTGACGCCTCAGAACCTCCAGCTAAAAAAACAGAAAACAGAAGATCCTGCAGCCACTCCTCGAGCTTCTCACTGTACAGCTGGTCCCATCAACAACATTAATGATTTACCTACACCCAACGTTATCAATGAGGTAACAAAGATTTCAAACAATACCCCTACTGTGTACCAAAATTACAATTTATATTTTAATTGTACCATAAATAATTAAGTTTGTAGTATTTTGTGATTAAATAAATTACATGTTTTTCAGTTTTCAAATTAATACCTACATATTTATTATATATGCTGTAACGTAAATAAATTCCGTTCCGTTTTATGGCTAATGTTTGAATTCCTATTTCAAATACTTGAAATAAAACCGCGAACCGCGCGACCTTGTAGAAATTTACCGCGACTCGCCACTACCGTTATCCCTACCTTTCCGTCCCGCGAAATGCCGCGTGGTCCCAGCAAGCACATTTATACGCGGGATCCGCAAAAATCATCCTTTTTCTGCCGACCTGTTCTTTTAGCCTGTCGACCGTGGCTTACGCTCTCGAAGATATATCTTCGGTGTTATGGTGCAGTGATTCAAAGTGACCAGGTACAGTCCCTCAATATTTTATTATTATTAAGATATGTAGGTGTTCTACAGCTGGGCCAAGTAATTAAGGCTTTGTGAGAACCTTAAAATAGGTTAATGCCATATTAAATTTTACGGTTTAAACACTAGCAACTACTTGGAGTGAGCTGTGGGCACAAAAGCCACGTCTATATTTTTTTTTCTATTTTGGTATATGATTACCACTTTATTTTTTTATTGAATTAAATATATATTTAATTTAAATTTGAATCATACGTTATCGTTCGATTTTGGACTACCTACCTGGTGATTTTGAATCACTGCTACTGTTTTACCTGGTAGCATACTTTAAGTTTTTTAAAAGATATTACTTCGACGGCGTAGGCCATAGGTATTTGTTTATATTTAGCATCGGCAAAAAGCAGCATTTATTTCAATTTTTTATTTTTTCATTTAATCATATAGTGAAAATTTGAATACCACATTCCTGTCTTGATAATATTATTTTTTTCTTTGATATAGTCTAATCTCAATTTTTGGGAATTTAATCAAAATTTACTTCCAATATTTAACATTACAATATTTTTTATATAATTAAAACTCATATGTTTGAACTATTAATATAGTTATTTTATTTAAATTCATTTTAGTATAAATTTCAATATTTATATATATTATATATTTTAGTATATATTTCAATTCATTTCTCTTGATATCCGGTTCAAGGGGCAATTTATACATATTTTTTTTCGTCCAAATTTGTAAAACCTGATACTGGTAAATTTTTCTTCCACACCTTGATGACCGAGAATCAATTCCTTTGGTGAGCCGAGCAGACCATTATTACCTATTCCTGAACGTCAGGCCTGAAGATACCTCCTCCTGCAGCCGGCACAATCCATCCATTGCGGTATACATCACCCTTAGATGCTACGTCTCAGCTCAGCTGGACCACCAAGCCGAAGCTTCAGACTAGGATCCTAGGAAACCCAGCACATTCACGAGGGATCTCCAGAAAAGAGGAAAGGTATTTTTATATAATTAATTGCCCCTAGGAATTACCAGGTCTTAAGGAATATTTCCATTTTACTTTTTTTCCAAGGTTTACAATTCACTTTTGTTGTAAATGATAAATTTATCGACTTGACCTTGTGTCAAGAGTGAAATTTTTTTTATTGTTTTAACCTAAAGCCCTTCACTTAATAAAGTATATAGAGTCGTTTTAACGCACCTCAGGCAACCCAATTGTAAATTTTAATTCTAATTTAAGAATCACTGTGAACCATGAACTGGTAATATAAATATTTTTGTAATATATTGTTTTTAAAAAATCTTTATCTTTTATTTCTCTGGGAAAAGTCTGAGTCACGAGAGGGTCACAGCTGATAATTATTGGCTGATCATTTCTGCGGTCTTCTGTACTATTTAAGTACTCTTGACCTGTCCAAGTATTTTTATACAAAATTTTAAGTAGGAGTAGATCAAGCCGGTCATTGTCAAGCTGTGATTTTTCTGGTGATATATCTAAAGGTATCTATCTAAGGGCAAGCCTCTAGCAAATCCACTTATCCACGACCTCCGTATTTAACCGAGCAGCCAATACAAAACAACAAAAAAAATTCATTACGTCACATCTCCTGGATGAGAGGCCCTATAATTAAGGTAATGTAATTAAAGAGGAGAGGTGTTACAATGCATGTATAATAGGTAGTATGTTTTGTAAGCTATGTGTGTGCAGAATAATCTGTTACTCATGAAATAGTCTTGTCAAATACCATTCGGGCATCTAATTTTTCTTGTGAAAAAAATCGAAAAAATCCGTTGCTAAGTAATATTTTAACAAAATGCAAAAATCCTTGTCTTCGACTCGGATTTTTGTTGCCACTAGCACTCATGCTTCTTGTTAAAATATTATCTAGCAACGTGTTTTTTCAATTTGTTTCGGAAAAATTAGATATTACTTACGAATAATTTACATGCTGGTATTAATTTAAAATCGAATCTACACCATATATTTGATATAAGAAGTGGCCTGGAGTTTTGCACCTCGGTTTGAGAGCGTTATTATGAACCCCTTCATATTGGTCAAATGAGCGTTTAGAGGAAAAATGGAAAAATGATCAGTATAATATGTATATATTGTTCCAAATTTCACATTTCGGTGCTCACTAAACGAAAAATTTGACACTTGACAAATTTTATTGTACGAGTTTTTCACGTAGTGGTTGTTTTCCAATCACAGACGTAGGTACGTCTAAAAGTAAGTTTATTGCAGTTTTCACAAAAGTTGGTAAAAATGCCTTTTTTCGACTGACGATGGCGGCCTTATAAATCGATCTAATTTGGAAGTTAAGAAGTCATTCGACGCAGAATTTAATGCTATTCAACTTTTGATACAATGATATTTTCCATATCATGTGTCGTTTGCAACATTTGATCTGAATACCTGAAAAGCTCTGAAAATTTCGGGTTCTTTTGCGTTTTTCGCCTGAGCCGATACTGCTACGAGGCAGCAAACTGCAGATTCGTATTCAGGACCCCAAAAAACATAATTCCATTGAGAACTACCGAACTCATGTTACCGAAAAACTACCATTTGATCAGTATAGTAGCCTTAAATCAAAACTGAGGAATTTGACAGTTACTGTCGCAAAAATTTTTGATTGTGTTAGTATAATATTAAAAATTTAATGTTGAGATGTCTCTTCTAAATCAAAATAAGGAAAATATACCAACCACTAGAGCCTTGAGAAAGGCGAGATCTACCAAAGATGTGGCAGACTTTTCTAAAGTCGGTGGCCTAAGTCACCACTTGAAAACATTAAGAGAAGTAATTATATTCCCCTTAATGCATGGGAATGTTTTTACGCATTTCAATATTAAGGCGCCGAGAGGGGTACTTTTCTATGGGCCTCCAGGTATTCATACTAATTTCACTGGAGTTTTTCCTGGAAGTTATTTTGCTTTTGTAGGAACTGGTAAAACTTTAGTGGCTGGCGCCTTAGTAGCTGAACTGAATAGAGAAGGTATAGGAAATGTATCGTTTTTTCAAAGGAAAGGAGCAGACATTTTAGCAAAGTGGGTCGGAGAATCTGAGAAAAATTTGAGAGTGCTATTTGAAAAAGTAAGATAAATTTGCAACATTAATATTATCAAAATGGATTTAGGTATCGGAATTGAATAAAATTATAATTATATTATTCGCCACCATATTTTTTATGGCAATTTTCAAAGCAGCATAGTAAAGACCCCCAGTATCTACCATGATAAACATTATTATTACTATTATTATTATTCCAATATTAATTTTAACACCCATTATTACAAGTACAGGCAATGAAAAGCAGACCATCGATAATATTTTTTGACGAGTTGGATGGTTTGGCGCCTATCCGGTCAGAAAAAAATGACCACATACATTCAAGTGTGGTCGCTACCCTCCTAGCACTAATGGACGGATTAGACAATAAACCAGGGGTAATAGTAATAGGAGCGACAAATCGTATAGAAGCCATAGATCCTGCCTTACGAAGACCTGGCCGGTTTGACAAGGAACTTTATTTTCCTTTGCCGGGATTAGAAGCACGTAAAGAGATAATACAGGTAGCTACAATATAATTAGCTAGCTGATTATAATTCAGAAATATCAGTTAAAATTGTAATTATCGGACAAAATTTTTTCAAAATTCTATTTTCGATTTTCTAGATTATCGGGAACGGTGCATCATTATCGTTTCCCATGGCAGTAACGGTGGAATGTCCTTGTTACCTGTTTTGCTCTTGTCGGTTCTCTGCTTCAGTCTTGTCTTCATATTGCCCACCTTGTTCATTAATGCTTTCGGAGTCATGTCTTTTCCATATAGCTGTCTGTACTCTGCGACAACACTCTCAATAGCTGTCTGCTTCTTCGTTTTTTCACTGGTAGTTGAGATTTTGCCAATATTTCCGGGTATCGTTTTACCCTTTTTGCAATTAACTTACAATCAGATTGCTCATCGCCGGTGACTTGTGACTCTCATTGGTCGTCTGACAGTTTGGTGGAAAATAAGTATCAGTTATAATAATCTAATAAATAGTCCTTGCATATTTCTCCAATAGTTCTTTATTTGGTTTGTATGACATTAAATCGAATATAAAGCAATCCTCAACTTCAGATGGTTTTAAATAAGTGAGCCCAAAAGTGTGAATAAGCCATTTACTTTCTTCAGAGTTTTTGTCATTATATATCTGAGTTGACCCTAAAGATTTAATTCTTCTATATCACGCTTGATCTAAGTAGAATCTACAACCATTAATTTTTTTTTGGCAAAACATGAGTGATACATGAACTGATGCTGCTTCAAAATCTATAAATGCATCCATGGGTTCAAATACTATTTTAAAAGTTTCCATTGTTCATGAATGTTTTTAGGCAGGGCTGGCATGAGATTACGACGACTGTTGTGTACATTTCTTCTAATTAGATTTATATCCGTGGTTCTCAATTCCGTCGGCAAATTTGCCCAAAGCACCTAAAATCACTTGCCCTTGGTATTAATGAATTTTTTTATTTGTGATAAATACACAGTCCAGTAGCAGCAAGTGTGTTCTTTTACGGGAATGATTTTACTTACGCCAATTAGTACTGTCTCTTACGATATTTTTTTTTAATTTACACTATATAGAAAAGTAGTTCTCACAAATGATTTGTTTCAAATGAGTAGGTCAGTTAGGTCATTTTTCACAGTGTTATTAGCCATAGTTCATTATAACCACTTTTTGCCTTAATTTACCATATATTTCTGATATCCATTCGTTTTTTTATGTCAAATCATACCCATAATTTGTCCTTATCTCGTTAAAAAGAGAAATTCATGAATAGGAAGCTCATGTGAAAAACAAGGAAATATGATATTAAAAAATCTATATGGAAAAGAGGGGGGGATAGCTCAAAATAATAAAAATGTTATACATTTTAGGTGAATCGTTAATTTCATTATCAGTGAGCATCAATTGATCTTTCTGCTCATTGAGCCATCGCTGCACTTGATTGTAAGTTCTGTAACAGTGTTGTTTAGCAGCCGCTGGCGCTGAAGTGTGTGTGGGGGGAGGGGGGGGGGGTTGTAAGCCACGTTGGACGTAGAATGCACAGACTGTTTTAAGATCGTCTGCAAATAATATTGGTGGTGGAGAGTCAAATCGTCGGTGTTTTTAGATACAAACATGACAAGGAAAAAATGTTTTTCAGGACCACCCACTGCATTTGGGTCTGCGTTTGGATCACTGAATGTAAGAAGCTTCGTATGACACGCCTGGTTAGCTTGAACTTTTTTAAATGGCGCTATTTTACGATTTCATTCTGCACACAGCTATATTCGTCGATCCGGGTAATTGTCATTTTTGCCCCCTATATATCTCCGTAACCGTTCACTTTACCATAATTATGTATATAACCATTTTTGTTCGCAATTTAATCTAGATAATTTTCGTATGAAATGACATTTGCGCCAGGCCTTGTAGTTTTCGAAAATCTGCCGAAAATTGTGAAAAATTACCTACCTAACGCTCGTGGTCGTGTAACTTTTTACGACTTACCTACTATATAAGAGTATGGTATGGAACCATTTGGCGTTGGAGAGTTTTTTTTTAATATATTAGTTTGGCCGATTTTTGTGTTAGTTTTACTGTACTATATTACCACTTATCCATTTATAGGTGCATACAAATACTTGGAAATATAAACCATTGCCACAGTTTATATCCCACATAGCTGATTTAACGGCTGGGTTTTGCGGATCTGATTTGCAAGCGCTCTGTTCTGAGGCTGTATTGTGCTGCTTGCGAAGAACTTATCCAAATATAGAGGCAAAAGGGTTTCATTCGAAAATCGAAGTGGATACAATGCAGGTAAGTAGTTAAGTAGTTGGTTTTTGAAATTTCTTGTTGGGCATATTTGTCACTTAATAGTTACAGTCTAAGCAACGAAGGGGTTGTATAGTGCATGTAAGGGGGAACACTTCCGGAATGTTGGGGGTAGTTATGACGAAAACAATCTAAAAGTTATGGCGTAAACAAACTAAAAGTCCACGGCCATAGCCCGCCCGCTTCAGGGGGAGTGGAGGGTTGAACGGTTCCTTTTTTTGGGTTTTCGCTTATAACTCAAAATTGGTGCATCGTAGTTAAAAGTTCCCCTCCAACGCTCCAAATAAAGTTTTTTGTTATAATTCTCTTGGTCCTCGCCCGTCTGTGTTTTACACAAAAGTCCAAAAGGGAATGTTATACAGCGAAAGTTAATTGTGAAAAATTGAAAACTTGAGAAGAAGGCGATTGGTAACGACCTACAAAGTTCTACAAATTTTTTTTTTTTTTAATAAACATCAAAGAGAAAAGTGAAACATCATAATTACAAGAAAAGTGAGGACAAGTGAAACACCTTATTATGTGAATAATTAATAAATAAGCAAAAACATTTTTGAAGAACAAGTTAACATGGCTTCTTTCTCATGTGCTGAGAGGGCCCGGCTGCATATATTGGCATTCTGTACTATTATTCAGCGCAGCTGTACGCTGATTAGTGGTACATTATGGCTTCTTCACTATCTCTACCGTTGCTTGAAGGAAACGAGTCCTTCATTCAACGCTGAGACCCACATAACCAGAACAAATTACTGCAAAATAAGGGTTAACTCACTGCTCGACCAGACCTTTCCGGAGAGAGCGGAACAGCGCTGATAATCAAAGAAAACTTAAAACACTACGAAGATGCCAAATACGAAACTGCAGAAAACTCCAAGCGTCAACAGTGATAATCCGATTGAAATCCTACGACATCACAATGGGCCTATACACTGAATTTTTTTATTGCTTTATGTGACAGTGTTTATAAAAAAATCAGTATTTTATTAAAAAAAAAGTAAGTAAAGTAATAGAAGATTAAAAACTACAGTAGCAGTAAGTAATAAATTTGAGGGTAAATAAATCCCAAGGCGAGATCCAGCAAATGCAGTCAGCATTCCAGAGGCAGTGCAGCGACATCCCGCTAGAGACACCACCACCAGAGCTCAGCAGCATTTATTAGTTCGTGTACCAGTGAAACCAAAAAGTGACAAATTTTGTGCGTGGTGATAAAAGGATTAACACATTTTTACAAGGTAATAAACAATTAAAAATTTGCTAGTATTAAGAAATATTGTGTCAGAGGACTTGCTACCATGTAATGGATTTAAGTTACGTAGGTTCTGTCGCATGGTAGGAATAAGGTTCTAAGATTTTGTTTATTTTTATTAACTATATCTGATAATAAACAGAGTCATATGCACTCAACTTCTTATTTCTTGTTTTGAGGATTTCAGGAAATCATTTAAAAACTAATACAGTTTGAGCTTCACTAAAATTTAATAAATTTAATAAAATTTTGCATACAATAAAATTCATTATTTTCAGTCATTAACTTTATTTTACAAATAATCTTTTAAATAAATTTATATAATAGGACCACCTCTAACATGACTAAAGTGATCCCTCAATTAAACTAAAAATTAGTGTTCATAGAACTGGCCCATAAAACAGGGAAAGATTCAATAGGGAGAAAATATAGTAAGAATCCTACAATGAGATTAAATATTTCTCCATGATATTATATCAATATAAAATATTTTTATTTCAAAAGCCTAAAACATATTACATATACCACAATTATCTCATCAAGGTAGGGCTTCATAAATTTATACTTTTCAAATTGGCTTAACCAACGTAGGGCTTAATTCATTCATCTCAATATTAGCACCCAACGGGGGCCTTATTCAATCAAAGCTATATAAAATTGGCATAATACAATTTTTAAAATATTGCCAACCCAAAGTGGGGCTTATAATATATATATATATATATATATATATATATATATATATATATATATATATATATATATATATATATATATATATATATATATATATATATATATATATATATATATATACGCACAACCAAATTTATATGGAATCACCCGATTTCTCCTCTTTGATCAAATTTAAAGAAATTGATAGAAAATAAAGGTGTATGCAAACCACTTTTATTGAAAAAATAAACAACAACTTTTTAAATAAGTTCTGTAATAACACGAACGTAAAACGTATCTTTTTCTCAAAGAAAAACTTTAAAGTAATAGGGAATTTAAGAAACAAATAATAATTTTTTGTTAATTTAGTAATCAGTGTTGCCACCTCTAGCCTCAATACATGCGCGAATTCTACGAGGCATGCTTTCGATTAGGTTATTAATATTTTCTTGGTGAAGATTTTCCCATTCTTCTAAAGCTGAAGCTGAAGCTAAAACAAAATTTTCACCTAAAGTGCCTCTCCAGTTTCTTACTATGGGTCCTAGAATTAAATCAACATACCTAGGACCCGTTAAGTTTTGTCTTATGGGGGAGTAAAGGAGTTTTCTCATCGGTCATAATTCCACCCCAAAACAGTTCCTCCTTTGTATTTGGGGACAGATTTAGCAACAGCGAGTCTAGCCTGTCTCCCTCGACCTCTAAACTCGATTTCGCCGGTCGTTTGTACGAAGGCCAATTTTGGTTTCATCTGAAAATAAGACATTTCGCCAGTCTTCGATAGTCCAGTTTTGATGCTCCAAACCCCATTGTAAACGGTCAATTTTATGTTGTCTTGTTATTAGCTCGGAAACCCTTAACTGTCTTCTGCAAAATAATTCTCGAGCTCGAAGCCTCTTCCGGATGGTTTAGACGGAAACGTTAATACCCGTAACTTGAAAATGTTGCCTTTGAAGCTCGGGATGAGATCCAGTCGGATTTCTTCTTGCTATTTGAACTAGAAACCGGTCCTCCTCTGCAGTAGTAACTTTTCCGCTACTTCTTCTTGATCGATTTTTTAAGGTTCCCAATTCTAGAAACCTTGAATAGGTTTTCGAAACGACCCCTTGTGTAACCCCTACTGTCCTTGCAATTTCTCTTTGTGACATTCCATGTTCTACCAGAGCAATAATTCTTCCCCTTTGCACGTCTGATAACCCCACATAAGGCATTTGTTCAAAAAATTTCACACATAAACAATTTACAACCGAACTACGATTTCACATGTCAACAGAAAAATGACCACTGTAATAACAAATGTCATAAACTTGAATTGAACCTATTTGTTACTGTTGGTAAATATATTTCTCTTTTTATACGCATATCACTTTTTGCAGGAAACAAATATGAAAAAGCTAATATATATATATATATATATATATATATATATATATATATATATATATATATATATATATATATATATATATATATATATATATATTTATATATATATAGGTATATATATATATATATATATATATATATATATATATATATATATATATATATATATATATATATATATATATATATATATATATATATATATATATATATATATATATATATATTTGTGAAAAGTAATCTTGGGTTTGTAGCATTTCATTACATAGAAATAAGCAACTAGACGAATAAGAAAGAAAACACACTTACCAGTACTATATCTGGACATACATACGGAAATGAATCACTATGCATATGAAAACGAACCACTTAGAAGTTGTACAAGTTCTTTCACCTTTCTTGAGGATCTTCAGAGCAGTATACGATTTATTTCATTGATCATTCATACTTGAATTTAAATTACCAATACACCAACACTTGCAGTGACGTTTTATGACATTAGTTTTTGACGGAACTCATTCTTAGATTACACAAACCTAGTAGACTAGGTTTGCTATTTATATTTGTTCTATTTGAACATATTATATATAAAAGCATTAGGCATACAGTTATCCAGAAGATGTTAAACTTTAAAATGCATAAAATCTTGTTGAACCTATTGAAAAACAACTACTTTTTCCAACTATATGCGGGAAAATATTGAATTATATATACAATAGAGTTCTGAAGCATTCAAAGAGGGAGTGATACAGAAATTGCTTGCTTAGTCAAAACTAAAATCATTTGTTGGTTGTATGTATTAATTGTTTCTTCGAAAATTCTCGAAAAAAATCCAATTTTCACCCTGGATATATTTATTAGCTTTGAAATTCTTTGCTATTCATATTTATTTTGTGAAAAGTAATCTTGGGTTTGTAGCATTTCATTAAATAGAAATAAATATTTTTTCGAGAATTTTCGAAGAAACAATTAATACATACAACCAACAAATGATTTTAGTTTTGACTAAGCAAGCAATTTCTGTATCACTCCCTCTTTGAATGCTTCAGAACTCTATTGTATATATAATTCAATATTTTCCCGCATATAGTTGGAAAAAGTAGTTGTTTTTCAATAGGTTCAACAAGATTTTATGCATTTTAAAGTTTAACATCTTCTGGATAACTGTATGCCTAATGCTTTTATATATAATATGTTCAAATAGAACAAATATAAATAGTAGACTAGGTTTGTGTAATCTAAGAATGAGTTCCGTCAAAAACTAATGTCATAAAACGTCACTGCAAGTGTTGGTGTATTGGTAATTTAAATTCAAGTATGAATGATCAATGAAATAAATCGTATACTGCTCTGAAGATCCTCAAGAAAGGTGAAAGAACTTGTACAACTTCTAAGTGGTTCGTTTTCATATGCATAGTGATTCATTTCCGTATGTATGTCCAGATATAGTACTGGTAAGTGTGTTTTCTTTCTTATTCGTCTAGTTGCTTATTTCTATGTAATGAAATGCTACAAACCCAAGATTACTTTTCACAAAATAAATATGAATAGCAAAGAATTTCAAAGCTAATATATATATATATATATATATATATATATATATATATATATATATATATATAGGTATATATATATATATATATATATATATATATATATATATATATATATATATATATATATATATATATATATATATATATATATAGGTATATATATATATATATATATATATATATATATATATATATATATATATATATATATATATATATATATATATATATATATATATATATATATATATATATATATATATATATAGGTATATATATATATATATATATATATATATATATATATATATATATATATATATATATATATAGGTATATATATATATATATATATATATATATATATATATATATATATATATATATATATATATATATATATATATATATATATATATAGATATATATATATATATATATATATATATATATATATATATATATATATATATATATATATATATATATATATATATATATATATATATATATATATATAGGTATATATATATATATATATATATATATATATATATATATATATAGGTATATATATATATATATATATATATATATATATATATATATATATATATATATATATATATATATATATATATAGGTATATATATATATATATATATATATATATATATATATATATATATATATATATATATATATATATATATATATATATATATATAGGTATATATATATATATATATATATATATATATATATATATATATATATATATATATATAGGTATATATATATATATATATATATATATATATATATATATATATATATATATATATATATATATATATATATATATATATATATATATATATATATATTTCACCGCTTAAAAACAAAAAGCGCAAGTTGGGCATATGTCATTTTTGAAGTTAAGGGTATGATGAGCTTAATTCCAAATTTTCATGCAAATCGATGGAGGTTCAAAGAATTCGGTGGGAATAGCTTATTTTATTTTTACCTTCAACGATTGAACTAATAGTTTACCTATTGAAATGAATTATTTAACAGTTACAGAAAGCTGATTAAAATAGATTTATACATTATAGCATGACATGTTGTTAATCTTCGCTACTCTAATCGTCGCAACTTGGCGTATTAAAATTAATACATGCATAATATGCATATTATAGTTTTCGACAGTATTATATCATAAATTTCATATATGATATAGTGAAAGTATATCAAAATACTAAATTAGTATATAAGTGCTCTTGGCAAAAAAATACTATCAGTTCGCTCAAATATTTATTAGCAGCATCTGTTTACACGTATTTCGATCTTGTGCTAATACGAATTCAAGTACATACTTATAACTTATAATAACAATGAAAGTTTTCGGGTGCGCATTTTGTATTCTGTGTTTAGTTTCCATCATATCCTGCGGAGGTATACCCAACGCTGGTGTAACAGGAACTGCCTACGGCGGAGGTCAAGTGATATCGCACAATGTAGACATCTATAGACAAGTACCAATACCAGTATTTAGACATGAAATAGTACCAATTCCGCATACAGTACCTCTACCGCTACCCCAGCCCGTAGCGGTTCCCATACCGCAGCCATATCCTGTTCATATCAAGGTGCCGCAAGCAGTAGCCATTCCTGTAATCAAGACGATTCATGTGCCAATTGAAAAGCCTGTGCCGTTTCCAATAGAACGACTGATTCCCTACCATATTGAAAAACCGGTGCCTGTTCCGGTGGAAGTAAATATCCCGGTACCAATACCAAGACCGATCCCTGTTAAGGTACCAGTTTATAAGGTTATTTACCATGGCCTCAAATATTACTAGGAAATCCTGATGTATCCAGCTATTGGTAAAAGTTGTTACTTCATCAAGAATGATGATCAAGTTGTTTTGTTATTAATTTTATTGTTCAATGTGTATCTTTTGTAATAAATAATTGTTAATGCGTTAAAAATGACTTTCTATAACTACTAAATGTAGGTATCGTAGGTTTAGCATTTCGAGGAAACTAATTATGAGTCGTCAAGTGCCGAACTACAATGTTTTGTTTATACAGTTATCTTGCACGTACTTTAGGCCTAAGGTTCAGCTAAAAATATCAGTCTAAAATGATATAGGTATGTTGAGTGCATATATGTAAGCTATAACATTGTTTACAAATGTAATTGTTATATACAGTGTTCACTGGCGAAGGGTTTTTTTCAATAGTTCAATATTTCCTTAACTAGTTTGTGCGATTTAGGTGGGTGCCATATTTTGCCTTGTAATGCGATTCGTAATTATGACTTAGAAATAAAAAAATAATATGCTGCTCGGGCTTGTGCAAAACGGGTGGTTAAAAAAGGCATAGCAAGTACTTAAGTTGGCTGAGTGATTGTGAGGGTATTACTAACATGTTACCATAAAAATATTTTTATCTATCTGTCCGATTTGATTAAATTTTTGTTCATCTAGTAGCTAAATTTATATAGAATCTCACAGAGGATTTAAATTTAAAAAACTATGTCCTTATTATACAGGGTGACACAAAATGTACCTTTTTACTGTAAGTGAGTGGTCAATAATTTCTTATTTTGTTATCAAGCTACATATTCTTTACATATTCTTTTTTTATTTGTTACAATAACTTTTTTTCTGTTAAAGATACAAGTGTTTTAGAAAAACGTTACATTTTACATTTATTTCTATTTTAAAAATTTAACCATAACGAAAACAACCTGAAAATAAACTGAAAAACCTAATCAACTTAGTATGAAGTGTTTCCCCCATGTGCACGAATAACTGCTGCAATTCATTTTGGCATGCCCTCAATTAGGTTTTGAATATAACCCTGGTCGATTTGCTGCCATTCTTCAATTAAAACTTCACTAAGCTGCTGTAAATTTGCAGAAGCTGGTACACGAGATTGTACTTTCCTTCCAAGAGCATCCCAAACATGTTCAATTGGGTTTAGGTCTGGACTTCGAGGAGGCCAATTCATTACTGGGTTATCAACCTCGGCTAAATACCCATTAACGATTCATGCAACATGAATCGTCATAAAATACATAAAATCGTCTCCGATAAACGGCGCAAAAGGAACAACATATGGTTCTAAAACGTCTCTTATATACCTATCTGCTGTCATAGCTCTCATATTCACTATGACTTACTCTAGGCGAAAAATGGTTTTGGAAGAAACGCTCACCAGGTCTACGGTAAATTTTTTCACGTCCATCCGGTGGTCTGAGACAAAACCTTGACTCGTCAGTGAATAGGATATTGCTCCATTCTTCATTACCCCAATATTCGTGTTCGCTAGCATATCTATGGCGTTCGACCCGAGGTTTCGCCATTCTGGACCCGTTGCAGGTCTCCTTGCCCGCAGTCCAAAATCAAAAAGCCGCCTTCTTATTATTCGATCGCTTACTTGAACTTCACGTCCTCTAATTGGTTTTTCATTTGCACAGAAGTAATTCTTCTGTCCCGCAAAACATTTAGCGTTATAAAGCGATTATCTCGCTAATTAGTAGATTTTTTTGACCACATTTATTTCTTATGAATACACAAGACTAACGAAACCGTTTTACATTCCTTTGAACTTTGCATCTTGAAATTCCCAACGCTCTGGCCACATAATATTGTGACCTACCATCCTGCACCAAAGCAGCGGCTCTCGCAGAGAGAGTATAAAACTATCGTATTTTTGAAACTAATGATAAACGCGCTCAAATGTGACAAATTGTAAACTAACGGTTGTCAGTTTAGTTCTGACAGAAACAATTATGTGTCATATCCAGATGTGAAAAAAATCATTCCTTGTTCAACTTTGTTATTACCATAGAAATAAATGTAAAATGTAACGTTTCTCTAAAACCCTTGTATCTTTAACAAAAAAAAAGTTATTGTAACAAATAAAAAAAGAAAATGTAAGGAATAGATGTAGCTTGATAACAAAATGGAAATTAAAGAAATTATAAGGTGTAACATGTTGGCCACTCCATATATTGTTTTAAAGTTAGAGTAAAAAGGCACTTTTGTGTCACCCTGTATAATATGGACATTTGCCTAGTTTTTTTTTATTTAAATCTGTGAGATTCTCTCTAAATTTAGCTACTATAGCTGAAAAAAAAATCAAGTCCAAATAAGTCGTTTTATCTCGATACATCTTTCTGTGAACACGACGTATAACTTGTTCTTAAGACCAAATGAGTTCTTAAGACGGAAAATAGACAATCAAATATACTCTATTTTTATTATTTTTATGGTATTTTACCCACTATTTTTATATACCTACCTATTTTACTTCATAGTAATTATTGAAATAAAATATTTTCCATTGAAACGTATTTTTGATTTCGAATACTTTGATTGAGACATCTGTAAAACTTGGCTTCAAAAAAGGCTTGCCTCCTCTGGAGATCTCGAAAACGATCCCACAAATATTGGGAAAACATTTGTGTACATAATATTGAACTTTTTAAAACATATTTATTTGGCAGCACTTTTGCAACTGCCGTCAATTACAACAAAAGAAAAATAGGTAGTATTATTGTTTTAGTGTACAAAATAAAAAAATGCCTCAAATGTAGTGGATGTGTTTATATTAACTGATATCGATGGAGGTCACGAGCGGTAGAACTTAATGGATTGCAGAAGCTCTAATAAATAACACTGTTTGGGTTATACGTGTGTAACTGGTGCAATTAATACTTAATAAGTGCTTAAACTAAATAGCATAAAATATATATGATTAGGCATTCTGATGATTGCTTTGCAAGTGTTAAGACTTTTAATAATTTCTTTTTGTTGGTTTTGGTTTAATTGAAACAAATATTTCAACTCCATTTTTATAATACATCGTATAATGTCAATGACGGAATGACTCTCATTTGTTTTCCTAATGTACATTTGGCAATCGGCGCCAACCACAACCAATATTACATAGTCAGCACATGCTAAACTTACTTTAACACAACCATTGCTTGAATATACCATGTAATAAAATTTACAAAACCGAATCATAATCATCAATATCGGAACGCTAGTCGATTTTGAGGGCGCTCACACGTGCAACAATAACAGTCTTTGTTATTGCGCGAGAACCATTCTCGACATCTCCTTCTGAAAATAAGTTTCTCAAGTGTTGCCTGAAGTTTTCATCTAGCAACTATTTGAATTGGGCAAAATAAATAATTTATCGCAGAACCATAGGGAAACCCTGGGGAATGAAACCCAGTGTGGTCCTGTGTATATACACTGCTATCTTAAGACTAATGATGGCCTATGGAGCTGTTGTTTGGTGGCCCAAGAGTCAACAAATAATAGCAAAATTCAAGCCATGCCAGGTATAAAGAGTTGCCTGTGTGAGTATGCCGGAGCTATGCGAAGAACACCAACGAGAGCAATGGAGGTAATGCTGTGTCTTCCACCGCTAGATTTACATCTAGAAGAAGTGGCTTTGACTACCATGACCCGCCTCAAATTCGTTGGCATACTACCAAACGCAAGCTGTGGCCAAACCAGAAGCCGCCTGTGGACTGAGGCTGTCAAAACGATACCCCTTTTACAGGCATATGCAGACGGTATTCCGCCTCAGCTTGTCTTTGATAATCCTTACACCATACAAACTACTGGTGAAGATGAGACCGGCGTTGAAGGTGTAAACTATGTCTTCACAGTCGGATCAAAGAAGAAGGAAAGAGTAGGCTGTGGTATATATTCTAGAAATCTGCGACTGCGATGCAACTGGAGTATGGATAAAATGCCAGTGTAGTACAAACAGAACTCGCCGCCGATGGTATAACCATAGCCGCACAAGAGATTGCTCGCAGAGAAATAACGGGCAAGACAATCAGAATCTACACAGATAGTAGACAATCACTACTGGCCCTGAAAAACTACAAAATAACCAAAGGGTCAACATGAGAATGTCTTGTGAGACCCTGTCAGATGAATAACATCTGCCTATGTTGGGTCAAAGGACACTCACAATGCAACGGCAATAAGGCGCTGACAAACTGGCCAAGAAGGCAGCCAGCCTGAGAATCCTTGGGCCTGGTCCTTCAAGTATACTACCAATTGCAGCGAAAAATAATAAAGGAAACCACCCATAAGAAATTTAAGACGTTGTGGGATGAAACAAGTAGCTGTCAGCTGGCCAGAAATCTGAGATATCCCAGCGAAGAGACGGCTAAGAACTATCTGGCAATGTCTAAGGGAATACTACGACTTGTAACAGGAATCCTAACCGGACACTGCCGGGCAAGGAAGCACCTCTAAAACATGAGACAAAGTGACACACCCATCTGCAGAGGATGTGAACAAGAACATGAAATGGTCGAGCATGTACTTTGGAATGTTCCGCCGCGTAATCCTAAGGCGTTGGCCTTCTATGGCCAATTTGAGGAAAATGGCCCTAGGCAACAACATCATCTTTTGTACAACACTAGGCTGGTCGATGGCATAGGGAGACATTTCTCTCACGGAGGAAGCACAAGGGGCCCAAAGAGGCCCCTTGTCCCCTTCGGGCCCTGACCGACGTGCAGCGGATCTCTGATCCGCACTCCGGTCAAATTACAGAATACAGAAATGCTTTATTTTCGGCATATAGTATGATCATCCTAAAGTTCTACCAGCCGTCACCATAAACCGATAAAAATTGTTATTTTGACAAGCAGGTACTGTACTACAGTAT